>JALLBH010000075.1:0-60277 GCA_036940005.1 Skeletonema menzelii
GCAGTGCAGAAATGGCTTGCACTAGTGCTGGTAAACTGCACGGTGCAAACACTACTTCGTCAAAATTCAAATCAGCTTGCTTCGGGTTCTGGGTGAGGTACCTGGACTGAAAGACAAGACGGGTGGTCCCGTTTTCGTTGATTTTAAGTCACTTAACTCAAGTTCAAGTACCGCTATCGATCACGGGCTGATTGAATTATGTGAAGCCGCTGGAGCTGCCTCCTCTGCACCATGTTTCGCACAGTAGCCCTGTTGTGACCATTAGTAGCTTACTTTTATTGCATCCAGAGGAAAAGGGGGAGCTCTTGCATTACAGGTGTGGAGGGAATTTATTAGACTCTATGCAATCAGCAGTTTTGTCCTTCGAGGAAACAAATACGGGATCGGGTGAAAGGAACACACTTTGGTTCGCACAAGTTCAGTTCATATTGCAATATTTATATCATGGAACAGCCTTCAATTAGCTCCCTAAACAGTCGACAAAGCAGTCGCCATTCTTCTCCGCAGCGGAGTCGCCGCAGCCACGAAGGCAGCAGTAGAAGTAGAGGGGATGATGCCCAACATCACCGCAATCATCGACCGCGGCCACAGCGACAGGAAGGGCAGCGCTTCGATTACGACTAACAAGATGACCACCATCGCAGACGACGTTCCAGATCCGAGAGTAATAAACAAAGCAGCAACGAGCACTCCTCTTACAGATCTCAATCGTCTCGAGGTTCTACCGCCTCGCGAGATCCTGACGGGGAGTATGATGATTGTAATAATGGATGCGAACCCAGCCATAGAAGCATTGATGTTGAATTGTATGCGAGTACAGCACGGAAAAAGGCAAGCCTCATGACGAATTATGACTTTAATAAAAGCAGAGAAGAGAGTAGTAGTGGGAGAACAAGTAGAGATAGGAGAGCATCTGCATCAAGTACAGCTAGGGAGCGGGTTGTTCGAGAAGGGCAAGCGAGGGCATCACCCTCTCGTCGAGCTGATATTGATGATGAAAATGACCAAAATCATAATGATGCATACAATCACAATGATGATGGTAATGTTCAAACCTACTTCAAAGAACAAGTCCATGCCGAACACATCCCACCCCCGACAGCAACATCAATGGTTGGTCAATTCATACCATCCTCAGCACGATCGACTGCAACGTCTGTCTCATCCATGTCATCGAAGGATAGTTACGTCCGACAGCAGGAGTTCCTTCGTGATTTGGAACGGTACAAACGTGTGTTACGAGAATCAAGACGTAATTTTGACCAAATTGGTGAGGAGGAGGATGAGGGGGATGCTGAATATGGGTATGGTGAAGAAGAACACATCATTTACGAAGATTATGAGGATGAAGAAGAAAATAGCTTGTTCCAGAACGAGAGCATTGAATTCAGTGAGACTGGAGAAGGAGATGGCTTGGAGAAGTCTTTTTCTATCTTCTCCTCTGACGATGTTGAGAAAGATGACGCCACCTATAGCGTAGGTAGTAGAGGAGGGGGTAACAAACGCCATTCCGTCTCCACTTCTAGTCGAACCAAGGCTTCCTCCACTCGATCGGCACACTTTCAAAAGCGGAGTGCTGTCGCTTCGCCTGTCTATCAACTTGAGGAATGTTGCATCAAACACCCTCAGGTGCTTCTTCAAGATCAGACGAAAGTCAATGTTTGGACTTGTATGAGATACTGCAAGGATCCTAGGACGGGCCGTTGGGTTACCGTGAAGAAGGTATGCACTCAATGTTTACGTGAATTAGGCGATAGTTACGACGATAGGGATTGGCAACAGCATGCCAGCATGTATGATCGCAGTAGAAGTACCAGATCTAGCGGAAATAGACACTCTCATTACAAAGATGAGTATGGAGTATCTCATTCGACAGATGAAACCTGGTCTAGCAGTTCCGAGGATGAAGAAGTTGGTCATCGTCACAGTCAGTATAATCATTCAAAAAGGGGTACAACTGTGAACGTTTACGGTGACGATGGCAATCAAACTCCGCTGGAGCGAGAGGCCGAGGCGCAACGACGCCGCTTCGTCCGTCGCCTTGCCGCACGCGCTTATCACTTTCCAGGAAATAATTGGATCGAAGATTGGCTTCAATACACAAAGAATACGCATTTAGTCTTTGGGATCTTCTTCCATCACCCTTTACATCCAGTGACGGGAAAAGAGCGCTGCATAATACTGTTGGGAAGTGTGGCAGTTGGATTGTTAATGTCCAACTTGATTTACCTGTGGTTTGTGGAAGCCGAATTTGGCATGCATGATCCTGTTCTCACTCTTGGCCCTGGTGGGAATGTAGTGATTACAAAGCTCATGGTTACTCTTTGGACATTGGGCAGCTTCGCTCACACAATATTCGATTTGTCTATTTGGCACATCAAGGCATGCACTCTGTGCCGATTGTTAGGAGGACATGTATCAGAAAGGGCTGTCAAGTGCGGCCGAAGTACCGGCGTGACTATAGTTCTGTTCACCCTGGCTTTTGCTACATATCTGGTGCTGCTTCGAGCGTCTGAAGATTTTAAGGCATCACTCATCAGTTCTGGTTCATTCAATTCAACTTCGTCTACTACCGGAATTGATAGTCATGACTCGGGCGGAGAGGCTGATAATTCATTCTTCCATTCCGTTGTCCTGGGAGGTGGAGCGGAATACTTTGATTTCCTGCTTGGCTATTTCGTCGAATTTATCCTTGCCGTGTTTGTTTATAACCCCTTGATTCTCACTGTCGTTTTCACGGGAATGCTTGGATGTGATGGCAGGATCCCAATACTTGGAGGCCGACCTCGAGAAGTTGCGAAAGAGCAAAGATATGCCATGAAACGACAGAGATACATCATGCCACAAACGCTGAAGTTGGGAGACAATGAGTATGAAGCTGATTTGTGGTGCGATCAGAAACTAGCAACCAACTTTTAAGAATGGTATGATTTTCTTACAATGCAGATTACAACAACTACATATACTTACCCAGTTATCTTTATTGCATAGCTCATGATAACGTAACTCTTGCTTCCGAAGTCGTGTTCCACCAAGATCTGAATTCATCGTAAACAATATTTTTGTCATTGTCCACGTCAATTTGAAAGAAGATCGCATCCAACTCATCCCTATCCAATTCAACACCCAAAGAAAGCATCAAAGATTCGAATTCCTCTTGTTGCAAGTAACCATCTCCATTTTCATCATATCTCATGAATGCTTTTAACAACGCCTTTTCGTCTGTAATAGATGCACGCAGTTTTGCGAGATGCTCTCCGGCTGCCTTGCCAACTCTAATCATATAAATTCCTACACCAGTAGAAAATATACCGACTACGATGTGCAGCGGGTCCAGGAATGAAAAGTTGAGGAGCCCTGCCGTCGTGTAGACCCCTCCTCTCCAAGTCATATGGCCACAAATCGGAACGTTGCGTGTGACGGCAGACCGAACGGTTTGAACCAACGCAAAATTGCTCTCTAAAACTAACGCAAATATGCTGACACATGCGCTAATTATGATGACTGCAATGTCGAGAATAGAAATTTGACTGTTGAGTACTGAGAGGACCGCTGTCATTATAGCAGAAATGATCAAACCTACGCCACTTGCGCAAGCTAGCAAGCGGATTGTTGTGGTTGGCGATTGTGTTGCTTCATTATTTGTCTCTTCATTTGCATTTAATTTTTTCGGAGGCAGTAGACCCTCGCGTTTGCCATAACTTCTTGGCATTATTATGTTGTTTTGTTTAGCTTCTTCTTCACTTTGCTTCACTGTGGACAGCTCATCTACAGCTCGTCATGCTGTCTGCTATCTCAGATTCGCTGTCTTCGGTCTTCGGTCATTGATATTCCAGATTGCTTTGCTTTGTTTTCCCTCTTTGCTCTTTGCTCTTTATTTGTTTGTTGAAATATTTTTTGTCTGAAAGCACAGTGATAACCCTGAGATTTGATCAGAGAGAAAGAAATAATATTCCAAATTTAATTCTTCCTGCCCAATACTACCTATTCTCTATGATATATTTTGTAAGGGGTATAGTACTACTTTTGTTGAAAAGATTCATATCTCCAATGGGCTCCAATCAAACATTTTAAAAGTATGGTATTTAGGAGTACTTACATAGGTACTTCGTCGGCACAGCACACACAGCACACAGCACACAGCACACAGCACACAGCACACAGCACACGCACAGCACACGCAAGCACACAGCACACGCACAGCACACGCACAGCACACAGACACAGCACAAACTACATAATGTCAAAATGCAAGCGCTCATAATCTCTCTTGAGAGAGCTACTAGATAGCGGCAGCCTAAAGTATGGATAGACATCAATTATGTGTTAGCATGAGATCATCATCGTCGTCTCAGCAGCCCACCACCACCTTTGTGGGAGGAGCGGAGCTAGCTCGACGAAATGCGCGTAAACGCCTGTCGACGCCAAACCCCAATTTCCACAGAAAAAGGCATCAGAAGAAGAATGAGTGCTACGCAACAACATCATCACCCTATCCAAAGTCCATGAAAGTTAATGATCGGTTCTTTGGGGCTCTTCTATCTTCGTCAACAAAATGCTTGAGAGAATCGGAAACAGATGCAACTGCGTATCAGACAGTTATGCAGCAAGCTTGTTCACTTCTAGCTGTCCCATGTATTGCTACTCCAGCAAAGCTCGTCAACTCTCAGCTATTGAAAAAATTGGAAGCTTCAAAAGATCACGCTCGATCGCATCACTTGCTTCAGCGGTCTTGCTCTTTTCTTAGCTATGCATCGTCAACAACGTCAACCAGCACGTCTTCCTCCACGTATGAAAACGCACGAGACTATTACATGTCGAAGGCTCCACTCATTTTGGAGGAGAGTCGGTTTATACTATCTGAATCTATAGCAAAGCAAGCGCATAAGAGACGCGACATCTGCGCATTTCAACTCGAGTTTATATCAATGGAAGAAAGATATCCAAACATTTCATATGATTTACGTCAATACTCTCCTCTTCAACTGAACTTTCGAATCACTGACACAGCGTGTAAGGAAAAGAGTAGTTCCAAATATACACGGGCGGGAAGTGTTTTTCTAATTAGTCAAAACCAACTATCACAGCAAAAAGGGAGAGGAAAAAGAAAAGAACGAAAAGATGAATCCTCTTCTGTCTTGGCGTGTATCATGCCGAGCTATCCGTCAAAATCAAACAATTCAAAAGGTGATGATTCCAGCACTCTGTCCCTAATGATATTCAACAGAGATGGTATTGATCTTCGTCAGCTTCTAGATAGCAACGATGAACACACAAACAATACTGTGAAGGAGAAAGATGTATTCCGAGCTGTATTTTTAGTGACGTTGATCTCATATCAACGACAGATGGATGCATGTCTGCGTCAAGCCAAAGTTCCTTTTATGCCCAAGCTGTTGGGACAAAAAAATGCAACTCATATTCGATTTAATGATAGCTCGGACGATGAAGAAGACGAAGAGATCGTGTGTGATATTGATGAAGAACATCAGCTACAAGAAGGATTTTATGTAGACGATATTGAAGATGGTACAACTGACAACACAACAGAAGATGAAGATGACGAGAGCAGAAATTGCCTCGTTGCATTACTTGACAGGCTTCCGGAGTTGAACCCTACTCAAGAACGTGCGGCAAAAAGCTTTTTAGACTCGCGAAATTCGTTACAGCTTGTTCAAGGACCTCCGGGTACCGGCAAGAGTACCTTTCTTGTTAATGTCATTTGCCGTCGATTAGCGACAGATTCAAAAGCAAGGGTATTGGTAACTGCTCCAACTAATCGAGCTGTTACAGTCCTTGCTCAACGTTTTCTTGATGTTGTCAGCAGCTGCAATGGTGATCTTTTGCATGATTGTAATGCAGTGTTAGTGGGTGTTGAGGACAAGCTGATACCTAGTAATACAAATGATCCAGGTTATATGCATGCCGATGCACTGCCTTCATCGCTGCAGAGTATCTTTGCTTACACTTGGACAGATTCGATTAAGAATGAATATGCCAACCTTATACAATCACTCAAAGCACAGCGACCACCCTTAGAAATGTTAGTCAAAGATGCAACAAATATCAGTAAAAAAATCTGTAATAGCATTCCTGGAGCAACAACGGTTGTTCATTACTCTTGGAGGATTGTACAAGAACTGACGATCGCAGTACAGGAGAACGACCCTGTATATCAAGAATTTCTAGTAGGAGGCGACCCGGCATCACCTGTTGATACAGCCATCGGTCATATTGAACTTCTTATGAACGCAATTGATGAATTCGACAATGCTGTTTTCGAGTTACTATCAACTGCTCGTGTCATTTTTTGTACTCTAAGTACTGCGGGCGCATCTATCCTGAAACAAACACGGAAAATAGACGATATACTCATTGATGAAGCTGCTTGTGCCACAGAATGTGAAATAGCTATTCCCTTTCATTTGAGACCAGACCGTTGTCTTGCTGTCGGGGATCCGCTTCAACTTCCACCAACAATAATGAGTCCGCATGCAGCGGAGCTTGGTCTTGCAAGATCCATGCACGGTAGGTTGATGAACGATTGTGGGCATGATTTCGTCATGCTTGATCACCAATACAGAATGAAACCACAAATTTCCAGATTCCCGAATGCTTGTTTTTATGGAGGTAAAATTTTAGATGGCAAGAATGTCATCAGCAAGGACTACTCAAGCAGATTCTCACTTCGCCCGGAAATCCCTTACTCTTTTATCAACGTACCAGAGGGCGTCGAGTTCCAAGACTCTGGCGGGTCATATGCAAATAAAGAAGAGTGCGACGTAGTGGTAGATCTTGTTGAAATTATTTCTACGCTTTCAGGTAAGGTGGATTTGGATGAGAACAGATTGCGAATCATTACGTTTTACCAGGGCCAGGTCAATCATCTTAAACGAGTTCTTGCAAAAAAAGGATACTCCGCGACGGTTAGCACAGTTGATAGTTCTCAAGGGTGCGAGGCTGATGTGATAATAGTTAGCTTCGTTCGATCATCAGATAAAAAAGGCGTCTATCATGCAACTGGCTTCCTAGCTGATGATCGGCGAATTAATGTTGCTCTGACTCGAGCTAGACATCAGCTTGTGTGTGTCGGTAATAAGGGAACTCTCTCAGAGGGATCCGAAGTATTGAGAAATCTTGTGTTGGATGCAGAGCAGAGAGGCTGCATCGTCTAAGTGTAAATTCAACATTAATTACATACATTATCTTTGTTGCGATTCTTTCCTGCGCTATGCAATTTCAAAGAACATGCAGGAATGGGCCCATCTTCGTGCTTGGTGTTCAGCGCCTTTCTACGTTTACGGTACATCTATCTCTAGCAGATTTGGTGCTCCTCTTTGGATCAACATATTCGACTTCGATAGCAACATCTTCATCAAATGGCACATCATTGGTTTTTACTTTTTCATCTTCAGTACCTATGAAGGTATTCTTGAGAGACTCAAACGCTTCAAGGACTTGGCAGCCTGCATCAAACGCCGCCGACCCCATGACTTCCAAGAAGTCCTCTTCCTCGTTTACAGGCCCAGATTTTGGTTGATTTTCCCTCTGTGCACTAGTCTTTCTATCACGAATGCTCGGTAATGAGCCTTTGGATGTTAGTTGTGAGGCATCATTTGAAATGACACTATCGTTATTGATCGTCGAATTCATTGTGTACTCGGATACTGAGCCGTCATAATCAAAGGAAGACGGCCTACCTTGCTGTGTTACACGAATAACATCTTTATCTGGCTTTTTTGATGAATCTTTTGTCGACCCGGATTGTTGGGATGCGTTGTCCTGTTGGTTTTCCTTGACTTTATCAATTGATGCGAATGCAAAGTTTCGCAATTGATCTGAAGATACTGTGCTCTCCATAGTGTCATTCTTCTTATTGCTCGGTTCATCGAAGGGCGAGTCAGCTTTGATTTGTGTGATATCTTCACCTAGCTCGTCCCTCTTCCCAACATTTGAAATGGAACCCATGTTAGAATATTGGCCTAAATCGTCCGCCTCTCCCACTGCAATAGGATGTGCCTTTGTTACCATAGTAGCTGCCGTTTGTTTCTGTAACCTATCCTTCGCTGCTCTCTCCCGAAGAATGCTCTTTGTCTTGCTCCTATTCGTTTCTGCACCAACGCCATCTGTGTTGCCATTAACTCCTCCTCGACCCGTTAAAATTGGCCCATTCTTTCGTTTTTCCTTCAAAAACTTCTTGGCTCGTGTTGACAAAGTCGATGCACAAGAAGTTTCAGTTCCTCCTGACATCACGCTCTCACTTGATTTCACGGATAGGATAGGCGCGGTCGTTGGTGACATGGCATACTGAAGCTTCGCACTATTATTTGCTGGTGATTCAGAATCGGCGGCAACGATATCAAATGGTGCTTCTTCCTCTGCTTTCGTGGGCTGCCGGGTAGTGCTTGAGCCGAAAACGTCTTGATTGAACGTCGATTGTGGTGGTTGCATATGCTGCAGACGTGGCGGCGAGAGCGGCAACACCACCGGCTCCCTCTCCACCTGCTGATTGTTACTGGTAATTTTTTGCCTCGCAGCTGTTGGTTTTATCACCGGGGCGGATGTGCGGTTGGATCCGTTCGCAGCTGTTGTTTTCACGGTTGAAGAATGTTCCCTCGCTTCGTTGCGATCAATGTTATTTCCTTTTCCTCTATTCCTCCAATATGACATTGCGGCAGCTGCGTCAAGTTCTCCATCATCTTCATCGTCGCTTAAGCTCGCGCGGATTGGATTAGGGTCATCGCTTGGGACGTTCTTTCTAGTTTCGTCTTCACTTGTTCGCTGCTGTTTGTTGGACGAACTAAAGAACAAAGATGCATCCCCTTCCGCAGAATCGGAAGAGAATGATTTTTGGATCAATTTTGCAGCCTTAAACAAGTGGGACTTTTCTTTGGACAGTGTCGTCGATACGTTTGGTTTGGATAGAGATTGCCCACGGTTGTCAATATTGCCGAGATGTTGAGAAGTTGGGGCTTTCACCTCCGAATTCAACTCATTCAACCTTTTGATACGTTCCTGTACCGAAGTCATCTTCTAATTTCATCAGCAGCTGTCTCCTATGAAATATGTGGCTGAATATCTTCGTCCTGAGATGAGGCTACAGAATCGATACATCATAACCCCAACGATTGTCAACGTGTTGTGGCATGTTGGCAGCAGATTCTCTCTTGTGAGGCGTCACGACAAAAAATTGGCATGAAATTTTGGAAATTTTCGCGTCTCAGAAAGAAGAACGTACCCAAAAAGGTCAAGGTATTTACCCCGAGCGAGTGCTGTTAAACTTCTCCTAAAATTTCACTCGTCTGAAGGTAACCCCAGGGCAAACACCCCTCGAAAAACCTTCCGAATTGTACCCCCCTCTATCCCAGCCTAGACAAAATTCTAACACCCCAAAGATAGTTTGAGCGACTCAACACGCTGTAGCGTAGCCGATACGTGTGCAGTTTGTTTGAGCCGAAGATATTTCCTTCCCTACTATCGGCGCCAAGTATAATGGGCCACTAGCAGCTTCTCACTGATGTATTGACGGAGTTGCACGCCATAGAGACATGAGAGGGGTGCTTACAGCCATCCAAATTTGGGCATCATCAGGTCAGCTATGACGCTGTAGCGTAGCCGATACGTGTGCAGTTTGTTTGAGCCGAAGATATTTCCTTCCCTACTATCGGCGCCAAGTATAATGGGCCACTATAGCAGCTTCTCACTGATGTATTGACGGAGTTGCACGCCATAAAGACATGAGAGGGGTGCTTGCGACGGTTTTGCTGTTGGTTTTTTCCCGCCCTGTGATTGTTAGGTGGGTCCCGATTTGCGCAGTTTGAAATACTTTCATATTTAGTTCCTACGTAGATTGTTTGTGCTTGCTTGAATATTTATGCGGGATGCGCCCTAAACATGTCGATAGTGCGCCCTCTCTCTAGAGAGAGATGCTAGCAAACTCTTCACTCTTCTTCTTATCTAGCATCATCTTTGTATGCCTTGAGTACATAAGTAGATGATAAATGGTTTGTTGTTTGTGTTGTGGGTCGTAGAGTATGCCGACGTTGGGTTCAAAGTTGCAACGAACTTGGTCAGATTTTGTTCAAGCTCTCTACGCACCCGTCGGTCAAGATTTCAATGCATTTTATTGGCTTTATCGGCTCTCATCTGCGCTACTAGACACCGTTATCCCTTGTCGAGATGATTCAAGGAGGAAGCGCATCAATGGATTTGTTTCTCGGCTCCGACCATTGGTTCCAAGCGCGGGGGTCACACTCACTTTGCTATGTGTTGGCTCTTACTTCACAACATTTCGGGATACTGCAGTGCGGCAGAAAGGCAAGAGCGAGGCACTACACACAAGCATTGTGGTTTGGCTGGCGGTGAACATCTTGAGTCACTATTTGTATTGTGTATTCAAAAGCCCTGGAATTGTAATATCACCAAAGTCTGGAATGACAGCTCACATCAATGCATCTAGAGCTGCAAAGAATGAGATCAAAGTTGGAGGTTGTTGCTTCATACAATCTCGAGTGAAAATCAATGAAGAGAAAAAAAGGAGCGATTTATACAAGCGGCACTGCACAGCGAATGTACGGATCGAGGAACCAGCAGAAAATATAGCTTTGCATCATCCGTTGCCCGATGACACATTTTGCCACAAGTGCGAGATCAATCGTCCTCCAAGAAGCCACCATTGCCGAGTATGTGAAGTATGTGTGTTGGAATACGATCACCACTGTCCTTGGGTAAACAACTGTATTGGATACAACAACTATCGGAATTTTGTACTTTTGATTTTCTACGTTATGCTTGGCTGCTGGTATGGCGCTTGCATGCTAGCATGGGATTTCTGTGATATGATGAGGAAATATGCAACACTCCACGGATTCAAGCTGATGGGGCCGCAATACGGTACCGGCTTTTTAGATCTACCTCCTCCATGGACTCTTCTCAAAGACTACAGAAAGACAGGTAGAATTGATGATGATGTGATCCTACGAGCAGTTTTCCCTTTCCTACTTTTCGTTTCAATATGCATGTTTGTTTTTTTTCTCGATCATATGCGCAGCATTGCCAAAGGATACACCACATTAGAGAAGAAGACGCGACCCGGTAACGCTGTAAATCCTTTCGATCTTGGAGCAACAAAGAACTTCGAGCGAGTATTTGGCTGCAGCTTGATTAACATGACCATTCCATTCCCGACCCGCACAAAATAATAGCTATAATATAATTATATACAAACTAAACTCTAACTTACGTGTGCTACATTTTCGCTCCGAACCAAGTCGCTTATGCCAAGCCGTCTGGTCTAGGTGGCAAGGTTGCTGGCTCAAAGCTAGTCGAATCCGCCATTGAGACTCCCATGTAATCTCCATCACCTCCAAAATTCCTCGCTGCACGCATTTGACGGAAACGCATATAATTGAAATTTTCTTTGCGTTTCTTATACCACACGTAACCAGACGTGAGAAAGCCTAAAATGAACACTGGATATAAAATGTAATGATGTGATTTCGTCCCTGCGTAGGCCTTCTCTGTGTCAGGCTCAGGCTCCGGGTCAGAAGGACTATAATACTTCTTTTTCTCTTCAGACGCAGAAGGCTTCCACGGCATGTATGGCTTCTTCGGAGTTGGTTGTACACGAGGAGAAGGGATGGACGGTGATGGTCTTGGAGCAACTGGTGTTGGAGAAGGAATGCTGTCTGATGAATCTGCTCCTGGATTGTCCTTGATTATTTCATCCCAGCATTCACGGTTGAATAT
Organism: Skeletonema menzelii; assembly: GCA_036940005.1. Lineage (NCBI taxonomy): Eukaryota > Bacillariophyta > Thalassiosirophyceae > Thalassiosirales > Thalassiosiraceae > Skeletonema > Skeletonema menzelii. Next base: position 11,749 of record JALLBH010000075.1, read on the forward strand.
TTTGTAGAAATCCCAAACAGATTTTGATACTTCCTTGCCAACACCACAGTCCATTTTACGCAAAGAAGGAAATGCTCCACTTTCCCCGCATCCACCCGAGACAAACTCGCATTGCTCGGTGCTGTCCTTATCTTCAAAGCCCGGGTTTGCGAACTGACGGGACAAGTTGCTTTTGCAATCCGAGTAAAACTCATCCAAAGCAGCGCAGTCAATCATATCGAGGGATTTACACGCATCAATTGCCTCGTACAACAATGTTTTGAACCCTGTGAAGCTGTTACACATAGGTGCAATCTCGTTCACTTCAACAACACAATCACAAAAGTCTTGTCCATTGTAGTATAGCTCGTGTCCCATTTCAGTCACAGCGATAGCGACACTTTCAGGCAGTGATCCACCGTTATTATCCTTTCCTACATCATCTCGAGCGATATCATGCAAAATTCTCATACAATCCATAGCATGTTTCCCTCCATGCATCTTATCGTTTGCAAACGTTTTAGCACACGCCTCAAAGATATCAAGCTTACCAAAATTTTCATTATCGAACTCAGTCAGCATAGTGATCATCTTGCCAATATCTACACACTTGTCAAACTTGTCTAATGCTGTAGTTCCCTTCAGTGTTTGGTCTGGAGTACATGCTGCTCCTTTCCCCATTGCAGAACCACTGCCACTACCACTAGCATCAGGGGCAGGTTTAACTTTCACATTACCCTGATGCGAAGCTGCACTGGAACCATTCCACGCTGCCTCACCAGTTGACTTGGCATCGCAGTAGTCCGGCCGTTTCTCGGTACAAGAACACATCGAACAATCGATTAGAGAGTTGAAATCAGCATCGGCAAAACAGAAATCCGGGGTAGTCTCTTGCATGCATTCAGAACAACTTTCTTTCTTCGAGCATGCTCCAACCTGAATAACGCAACTCTTTTCAATGCAAGCCTCCATATCCTTGTACGATTTGTAGTTGGGGTCAGTAATATCTGTGTCTGGTCTACTTTTGTCGCAAGTGTTAGGACAGTCTGGAATCAAACCCCCAAGTGGGACGGTGCAGTCTGTGGGACTTCCACCAGCGGCAATAACTGGGGCACCCCCGTTAATTGGTCGCAATTCCCATGAAATTTCATTGCCCCAAATACCATTCAGAACTGACACATGATAACATTTGGGTTCATTCTTCGTGAGACACAAGTGGACAGTTCCCTGACTTCCGTATTCGAGCCCTCCCTTGTAAATATCCTTGCTTTCATCTGCACGATTACGCAATGTCATTTGTGTTTCGTCCCATCCATCTCCCCATGAGTCATATTGAATGAGGCGATAAAGCATTTCACCGACTCCGCACTGGGGCAAGTTTTCTTTCTCAGGCTTTTCGTACATGTCATCGTCAAAGTCAACATCTTGATTGGTCTCTGTCTCGCAAACTTCATTGTACATCCTTGCCAAGACGGGTTGACAATTGGTACTCTTGGGATCACGACAAGCATAACCCTCCATTCCACATTCACCGTAGGAATCACTACCAGGATACTCACAGGTATCTTTGCAACAATCTCCCCCGTCAAAGCCACAAACAGCCGAGTTATAACACCCCGGCATGGTGTCGTGGCATATTCCATCCCCTAGAAATTGGTCGTGCATACCCTCCCATTTACATTCCGTGAGTTTCGAACAATCCATAAATTCGTTATCATCAGGGTGCTCTTCATCCCAAATCTCTTCTTCGTCATCATCCTCCCACATGACACATGAATCAAATGCCCCACAAAATGTCTCTACATTTTCATTTCCCACGCCTCTCAAATCAGTGCAGTGTCCCGCGACATGCAAAAAGCCCAAGACATCCTGGCATGGCGTATCTGGTACAACATTAGTCCAATCGATATCATTCTCTTCCATGCCGTTAAAGCACGAGCGACATTCGGAGTTGATGACGCATTTGATAAAGGCAGTGTCGCATTTGTAATCGTTTGTATCTGCACCTCCAACGCCTAGGTGGCGGTGCTGCTGCGTCTGAGTGGCATCTGGCTCGGCCAGCTGTTCTTGGAGGTGGCGTGGGATGACTGGCTTTTTAGATGTTCTTTTCGTAGAGACGCTTGCGATACCAGCTGCCGACAAGATATCTCCAGCTAATAGACGTCTCGACACGCTCACTGATGCTGCCGCTATTGCACCGATTGCTTCTGCTGGGATCTTCATGGTCAAGTACTAATGTTATGCATGTGCGGATCTTGCTTCCTACTTCTTGTGTTTTCATACTCCTTTTTGTCAACTCCCCGAATTCTTGCTGAGAAGCCCCTCTCGCGCTAAAACTTCGTCACTCATAGAAATCTTGAAGAAGTATCTAAAACCTAAAAAACAAGAAGTGATCTACTTACCATATCTTCATCCGTATCACACCCAAGTACTTTTGTCCTCCTACCTATTGTACCTCCTACTTACTCCTCGCTATCGCTTATCGGCCAAACGATACAATACACACAGACTGCAACCATGACACGCTGCAACACTCTTCTGCTTCTTCTTTCCATCGTTGCTGTGCCGTGCTTATCATTCAGTAGCACAGCCACATCGGCTGCAACCATTCGAATCGCTGACATACCAAAAGATCTAAGTGCCATTCAAGAATGTAGAAGATCAGCTCACGCAGGCAAGGATGTCTCGATGTTACTATCCGCTGCTAAGTCATTTTGCAATGCAGATCAAGTTCAAAAACCAGGATACATATGCGTCATTGCCCAAGCAAAAGATGGAACTGTGTTGGGTACAGCAGATCTCAACACGCGTTCCAAGATTGTGAACAACGTTTACGTTAGAGAGGAGGCAAGGAAGCAAGGACTTGCACAGTTAATGATGGAGGCAGTAGAAGAATCATTATCGGACAAACGACCAACAACTTTGAAACTGACAGTGATGAGTAAGAATATTCCTGCCATTTCGTTGTATAAGAAATTGGGCTTTCAGGCGCCTGGAATTTATGGATTGCTTGATGCATCACCGTTTGACTTTCTCATTGAAATGGAAAAGAAATTGAGTTGAGAGAAAGGTTGCAACACGTACGAAAAAACTTACTTCTATAAAATGAGGAGCTATTGCACTACATTTTTCAGAGTACAGACATGGGATTTCCTTCATCATCCATCAGTGCATACGGAAAGTATCTATCGTTGATAGAATCATACGTGCATCGTGGCCAAATTACACGAAATGGCTTTTTTTTCTTGACTCTCTTTTCAAATCGATTTCGTACTACAAACCATACTTCGTAATTGCTTTCTGGCTTGAGGAAGTCCAAGTCTTCTTTTTGAAACCAGTATACTGTCCTGCCATCGTTGAAGGTAACGCCATAGTTTGGATTGGATTCGGAAGGAACACTCGTGACTTTTCCAATTTCATCTTTCATCGTGTAAAGGTGGTCCTTGCCATGACACAGTCCAGATGATAGTGTCATTCCACATCCAGCAAACCTTTTGTCAACAGAACACTCACCAGGATAGAGCCCAGACACATCGACAGATGAATATTGTCCACTATCATCTGCCTCTACCATGGGCGCACAAGGACGGACAAAATAGCGACCAGAATGACCTTTCGGTACATCCTCTGCAAAGACTCTCTCTTGTGTGCACATTAGAACATCATCTCCATCCAGCGCAGGACAACGTGGGAATGACTGCTGAAATTCATGATCAGCGTATTGTTCCGCCAGACTTTTATAGTCGGGTGCAAATGGACCACCATCTTTGGCATATTTGCGCTTTGGACAGAAGAATGCTCCCTCTTTTGATTCACGTAGAGGAGATAACCATGGTGGGCAGCAGCATGAGGGCGGATTCTTTACTCGCACCATGGATCCTACTTGTATGTCATGGTACTCATACGAGCAAAGGATTCGGGAATGGTCGTCTTTGTAAGTAAGCGAAAGCGTGGTTGTATACATCCCGTTGGATAAAGGTCTCGTAATTTTCATTTGTGAGAGCATTGCTTCTTCGCTATCGTAAGGTGAAGATGGTCCATGAACTTCAAGAAAGCTGCCGCATTCATCAGACTCTTCAAATTCACCTCCACAGATGGGAATGAAGGCATTGACTGAGTAGGATACTTGCATACAATGCCGCTGCCGCTTTCCTGTTGGTGTGTGGCAATCCAAAGTTGAATCTACCGTAGAGTTGTTGTCCCAGCAGGGTGGATTCAGCTTACTCCGAGCAGCTGCGAATCTGTCAGCAATGCACGCCGAATGAGGTTGTCGCAACCCTGTGCACGATTCGTCGATATAGACAACATCATCTGCCCTTCGAGAATGACTGTAATCCAGACTTCTGCCAAACTCATCTACCAGATCGATGTTGTGCAGCGGCTCGTCTGGATCGACAGGGATGCCATTCGAATAACCATTTGAGAATCTGTCCTTGCTTCCAAGGCGATAGCCGTACTCGCCCGATCCAAACCTCTCCATGCAGCAATCGTAACCAAGTGCCATATCGTCTTCACGTCCATATGTCCCATTCGCTCCGCACGGGTTGGCAAGAATACCGACGACGTAATCGTTGGTAGGTGGAAAAGTGAAGCGATACGGGCTCTTGCTCACGATTATTCCATCACCATCATCATTTGCATTGCCCGCAACAGCACTTTCGAGAAGATCAGCAAGAGCCGTCTCTCCTCGCGAAAGTGCTTGCTCGTCTTTGGCAGCTCTTGATCCGTCAGACAATGACGAATGTGCACCCGCAATCAGCAAAAGGAGCAGTATCATCGGCAGCATTGTTAGCAGAGCTCAAGGTCAGATGGAAGATAGCTATTTCCTATGAAAAACAAGAGTCCAGCGGCGCGCCATTTCCAATTTTCAGAGTAGGTAAGGTACATAAGTACGATACATAGATATGATCGATCTGAGTCATCACGCCAGCTGTCACGCAGTCACCAGTCACCAGTCACCACCCACCACCGTTCATTTCACAATGAACTAACCACCGCATTACAAAAGAACATCACAAGCAAAGACCACAGACTTAAAACTCAAATCCAGCTGTTGCATCAGGTCGAAAATTCATTTAGCTGAAGCAGCTCACGTCCAACGCAGAGAGGCACACTAGCTTACTTGAAACGATAATTGAAAACTCGATCTCAGAAAACATCATACCCTTCGATCGTATAATAAAAGAAGAAGTGATTTGGGACCTCAGTCAACATCTGTCATTAATTCTTCTCTACACAAACAAAACCCAATAGTCATACGCCATGAGTCTCACTAATAAAATAGCGGACGTTCTCCACAAGTCTGTTGTCACAACCTTTTTCGGCCTCTTTTGCTATCAAGGTTATCAACTAGGAAGTATGATGATTCAAGGTAGAACAGAGGGTCAACAGCAGCAGCAGCAGCAGCAGCACCCACAAGAGGGCTTTATTCAAATGCTACGTGACAAGTATCAAGAAGAATACAGCAAATATTTTGACACTGGCCACAGAGATTGGTATGACAAAGATGACAATTCGTATTTGGAAAAGGTACCGAAGCCAAAAGATTATCAGCCAGGTGGAAAGAGAAATTGAATGCAGTTACATAATTGTTTAAAATACTGCCTTACAGCAAACACGCAAATATAACAGCTGGCATACACATCATTACATTACGATCGAAGAAGCCAGGGATCTAAGAGAGTGTTCAATTTATCTACACTATAATAAAGAGTCTATTTCTATCTACAAACAAGGAAGTGTGTCCATCAAGAAAGAGTAACCGACGCCAAGCGAACTCTTCAACGCTGCTAATTGCATATCTACTTTGCATTGTTTTGTCCACTTTCATCCAGATCATTTTGAGAGAAGTTTGTGCCATCATTGAAGTTGTTATTCTGCTGCTGCCTCTGCCTCTGCTGCTGCTGCAGCAGCAGTTGTGCCAATAGACTTTGTTGCTGTACTGTGCCTGACACCCATGTCGGGTTGTAACTTGTCGATGGAATGCTCGGGACAGAGTTCAAGGTTGCCGCGGCACTGTATAGTGCTCCCAGTTGCGAAGGAGTAAGAGAAGGGTACGGGAGGTAGCTTTGTGTGTTTCGACTGTTTTGTAAATCAGCTGCGAGAGCATTGGCGAGAAGCGAGAGCTGAGCTTGTTGCGCCTGGTCTTGAAGCTGCCTTTGTGCTTGAGCCTCCTGAAAAGCTTGCAATAATGCGTTTGTTACATTGTCCCAACCTGGTGGTGGCTCTGAAGCTCCTCTTCCTACCTGCGGAAGGTTGTAAGCCCCAAGGAGATTTGACGAGTTTACAGAGGGTGCAACGCTTTGAATCTGTGACGTTGCTAAAATTGGCAGCATCGGCTCGTAATTTACTGTAGGCCCTCCCAGTTGCCTTGCATCAATGTTGCTCGACGAGGTGTGCAGAGGACTCGGAAATGATGCCGAGACAGGAGCTTGGGGCCACTGCAAAGGTTCAAACGATTCTTCTCGAAGTCGATTAATCTCACACTGTTGGTTTATCCTTTGGATGGCAGCGTAGGCGCTGCAAGTCGCACTCACACTGTCAGGGAGAGGAGCTTCAGCACTTATTCTTTCCAAGTCAGCCTCTGTGATTTCCTTCCCACCTTTAGCAGGTGATGTCCCTGAAGCATTTCGCTTGATGTTCTTTACCAAATGAGGGAGGCCGCGTAGAAAAAATGGGTGGTAAAAGGTGTACTTATTCACATCCTCTTTGATCTTGGTGAAACTGTATCCGTTGAGCTGCTTAGCAAAGCTGCCCATCCTTGATGTCCGATAGTAGGTTGGCAGCACGCTCCTAGCAAACTCACTTCTATCCAGTATGGCAAAGGAGCGCTGGTAGCATTGCGATTAGAGAGACACAGTTGGGTTAGTTCGATTTCATCATCAATATACGATGAAATACAACAAACAAGGAAAGATGATACTCACACCATGAGGTTTCCACGTGATTATGTCTGAGAGGCTGTCATTGCTCAGGATGGCGAATAAAGTTTCAGGGAAGTTCGCCATTCTCTGCAACGGTGCAAAGGGAGGATCATCAATGATTGGGTCCAGAGAGTGATCAATGTAATGACCAAGTGACAGAGGTATTATCTGAGTCTCTTCTTCGCTCGGGTTGACCCTCTGCTTCACTCGTTTCCTTGCTATGGCAGGTCTATCAGCTTTGTGTTCATTGGACACACCTTCTTCCTCAGCCATGTCTTCCAAATCTCTCGAGTCATCTCTCTGATACCCTTCCTCTTTACTTGAAATGCTATCATTATCATCGTCTCCAATCAAGTTGCTCAAACTACGAGATATGTCCTGCCGGTAGCCGTCGGAAGAGATAAAATCAGATGTACTGGTACCACCACCTCCCACTTTCACGGGTTTCTTTTCAGCCATTGTATTGTTTTTGTCGAATCGGTTTGATTTCTGTATTAGATTGTCAGTGAACTGTTTATGGACAGCCGGGCACGTCACCTCATCTTTCCCATTTCAATCGTGATCAAAACGAGAAGTCCAGCTGATCACCCTAGAAGTAATCAACAAATAAACACTTCTATCGCGAACCTTCTTTTTTTCAAGAGTTGTATTGTCTTCAACCGATTTTCATCTATCTAGAGGCAATGATTCAACCAAAGATTCCATTCCGAGTTAGTTACAAACAATCCGAGCATTATAGCTTAACCTATCTTGGTATTGCGACGAAACGTTGTCTTCGAAAATGCCCAAAAGCATATCGCAACACCTAGAAATTGACAATCTGCCACCGCGGAGCAAATTAGGTACGACTCTACCTCCAAGCAAGCAAGATTTTCCACCTGTTGGAAATCTTTAAATCATTAATCCATCTCTTCGTTGATCGTGTCTGCTCCCACTTCTTCATCGCCACACTTTCATGTTCAGATACGCTGCATAGCGCCACTACTACAATCATCTATCATCTACATAACATCTTTGTGCTGTATTTCACGAACATAATAATATCATCACCAAGCATATCCGCAATGCATAGGTACCTATTCTCTAGAGAGTGCTCTGCTCCAAGCACCGCCACCGCCAACAAGAAGGAAGTATGTATGGGTATGGTAACCGAAGTTCCTTTGCCAGAATGTCTCAGAATGTTGAGGTCGGTCTATCTGTGGCAGGTGCGAGGTAAAATAGGTGCGCAGTGGCAAGATGACACGAAACCTGTGCTTTCATTGTCGGGACTCCTCGAAGCTGAAAAGCTGAGGTAGATAGGTAAGAAGCTATGAAGGTATTGTATGGTACATGCATTCCTCTATTGTATCCTGCGATCCACAAAATCTTTTCTTATTCACTGTAAGTTAAAGGCAACTAATGACATATTTATAATATAAGTAGTACTACTCACAAGATCTAAGGCACACTTGCGCTTTACGCCGTAACAGATGCAGCCTCACTCTTCGTCTCAACTTCTTCAACTTGCTTGGGGCCGGCGTCTACCCATGCTTTCAGTTCCTCTGGAATTTCTTTACTGCCATTAACACGAGTCCAAGCTTCGCTACTCGCCCGAAGTGGTTCTCTCTTGACAACATAATGAAATTTGGCTTCATCCATGAGTTGATCAAAGCTAGGGCCAGTCGAAAGCCCCATCAAGGCAGCTTCTCTCTTCTCATCAGAAGTCATCTCCGTAGCATCCTTATCCAATGCACTCCAATAGTCTGGAAGCTCAATTTCTGGAGGGTTGGCTTTGTAGTAAGCACGAATGGCCAGACTTTGTGACACCGTGAACAAGTTGGATGTGAACCAGTAAATAGTTAACCCTGCAGGTACTTGCAACGAGAAGAATCCGATCATCAAGGGAAGAAACTTCAAGACAGTCTGGGTAGTCTTCAATTGCTCCTTCTCTTCCTCAGTTTGGCTTTCATCTTCAGGCGGCTGAAGAACTGCCATTGTGAAGCTTTGCATTAGAACGAGGACCACAGGCATGACAAGGAAGGGCAAGACAGCATCCCATCCAGCGGCAGGTGCATTATTAACCCAGCCTTCCGTAAGCCACTCCATACCACGGAAATTATTCTCAGCCGAAACGGGTCCCTGCAATGATGGAATCCACAAAAATGGCTCATCCAATCTACCTTCGGCTGCAAGACGAGTCACAGAACGGTACAATCCTAAAAAGATTGGAATTTGGGCAAAGGACGTAATGCATCCAGCCAAAGGATTTTGTTGGGCATCCTCATACAATTTGGCAGTGGCACGGTTTCGCATATTCTCATCTTTGTACTTGTCCTTAATTTTCTTTGTGTATGGTTTCAGCGCCTTCATGTACTCGGAAGATTTGTTTTGTTGAATGGAGAATGGAATGAGGAGCGATCGAACAGCAGCAGTAAACACAAAGATGGACGGTCCCCAAGTCTGTGTGATTCCCATCTTTCGGAGCGGTTCGTCGACGATATTGTCGTGAACGAATGCCAAACCACCCTTGTAAATCGAGATGTATTTTTCCCACAATTCGTTGTCTGAGGCAAGCTTATCAACTGGGGCGTCTGCGGCAGCAGCGGCATCGGCTAACCAGTTGGATGTTTGTGCGATGAAGGCATCATGATTATCCATAATCATGTTTGAAGCGTGCTGTAAATCATGAATTTCTGGCATGACGTTCATATATGACGAAGTTCTTTTTGTTCGCTGCTGGCAGGAGGATGGAGCGAAAGCAGAGCTCCTCAAAGGGAGGGAAGCTACTGTTGCAGCCCATGATAGGGACGAAAGATATTTCATTGTTGCGTAGAAGAAAACAAGAAAGATACTTTATGAATGGACTGGTGGATAGATAGAGAACTGTTTCTGTGTAGATTGTAGATAACAACACAATGGCAGTGGAAGATCAACTCAACTCAACATCAACCTCACGAGAGATGCGATGAGAATCGAGAGCAAAACGATCTTCAATCAACTTGTCACGTGGAAGAAGTGAAATATTGGCGATAGTTAGCGAAGGATTTTTACCTGCTAAGATTTTTCCTTCACGACGAGGACAAAGATGAGTACCAACCAAGAATAAAAGGAGGGCTTTGTAGATTAGAGGGCAAGCTTCCTTTCTGTAGACAGAGTGAGAGCAGAGATAGACTCAAAAATGGAAGCAAGAGGGACCTGCCCCCTAAAATCAAGGGTTCCATTCAAGAGCTTCCATCCGGCTAGAGCCGCTAGTGCGCGGAAGGCCACCAGCACCCAGCACGCCAGCCCCCCCCCCTCCAATTTTTTTGCAGGCAGTCTCCTCCATTGCCCATTGCAAATCAACAAATCCTGCGGCTTCCTCTTACGGAAGCAGTGAAGGCATCGCTACTAACAGCCAATACTCGCCCTATCAGCCAACCAACCCATAGAGATGAGCGAAACGAAACCTCATTCCGTTATCCACGCGGAAAACTATGTTGCGGACAGTTCTAATGGAACAAAAGAAAAAAAGAAGGTACGATTTTGACACTGGTCTGGTTTTCATCGGACATTTCGATGACCCTTCTCGCTACGAAATCAGTTGATGGTGCATGTATACTTCACGCTATGTAGATGATTCGAGCCATATATTACTTTGTGGTGGTTGTTGGCTTTAATGGTGCCACCGTGAGGCAAGATTGGGAATTGCCTTATCGAATTCACGGTCATAGACATTTGTTACTTTGAGCCTTATCATATTCAAACTAACCATTTTCTGCATCTCTCGCAAATAAAAGGGGGGGATCATCTCAAAAATCCGTCGTCGTCTAACAGTGCAGGGTGACAGCGAGAATATTGATGGAGCGGCAGCGGCAATAGGTAGTTCTCAGAAGGCTGCCAAAGAACCGGAGGTGACCGAAGATGTAAGTATTTTTCTTTAATTTCGTGTTGAAGTGTGTTGTCTCGTTGTATACTTATGACTTTTATCATTTTTTTGTAAATGTTTGTGCGCTGCATTATTATTTTGTAGCACTATCTCCACCTTCGATGTGCAGTCACTGAGTACTCTGGGGTATCAAAGAAAGGGCATGCTCCATACAATCCCCGTAAGAAGAATCAGGATGCCCTTATCATGGCGGATGATCCCGCCACCAACACTCTCATTCTTTGTGTCTTGGACGGACATGGGGAACATGGTGATGGAGTATCTGCCCAATTTCGTGATCAGTTGGCTATGGAGATGATGTCCCACCCCAGTTGGGGCACTGACATCAAAAGGGCGGCCGCAGATGCTATTGCAAAGGTGGAGCACCAGGTTATTCGCAACTTCCGCATTGATACTGAATTCAGTGGAACAACCTTGTCGATGGCCATTATTCGCGGAAATAAGTTAATTGGGGTCAATATTGGTGATTCTCGTGTGCTTTTGGGTCTGGAGAAGGACGGCAAGTTGGTTGCGGAGGAATTTACTCATGATCACAAGCCCGATTCTCCCGGGGAACAGGAGCGTATTATCGCTGCAGGGGGGAGGGTCTTCGCAGTAGAATATGATGACGGTATTGACGGCCCCCCACGTGTTTGGCTTGGACATATGGATGTCCCTGGACTTGCCATGTCACGGTGAGTTGACCAAATTCCCCTCCCTTTGTCAATGATTTGTGGCTGCTTCGTACTAGTTCAATTTCAGCTCACTTTCTCACTCACCACACCCTTCAGGTCGCTTGGAGATGCTGTCGCACATACAGCAGGAGTGATTTCAGATCCTGAATTCACCGAGAAAGAGTTAGATCCTTCTTCTGACAGAGTGATAGTAGTTGCTACTGATGGGTTGTGGGAGTTTGTCGACAATGATGAGACCATAGAACTTCTTTCCCCTACCCCTGGTCCCGCTGAGGCGGTTGATTGTTTGGTGAAAGAGGCTAATGCGAGGTGGATGCAGGAGGAGCAGGTGATTGATGACACTACTATTATTGTTGCTCACTTATTCGACTACAAAGCATCAGAGGAGTAAAAGCAATTACATTTTGCGTGTGTGATATGTCTGACTTATCCGGTGGTGGGGGGGGAGATTTACGAAAACTTATCCCGTCCACCTGCGCTGTTTATGAATTTTTGCAATTAACGTTGAATGACAGTAAGATATTATCAACAACTATCTTACTAAAATGATGGCGTCGCACGGGGATAATGTATTTGGTGATGTAGATATAATGCCGTTACAAGGGGCGAAACGGCTGAGACAAGAAGATAAGTTGCCTGAAGTTTTGTCTCAGAATCAGTAATAATTATAGAAAGGATTTCTCTACTATCGTACTTAACATTAGTCACCCTCTCGCAAAACAAAGAATACAAAAATTCGATAATTTATCTATCACACAAACAACAAGCTACAGCAACACTACCCTAGAGATCCACGGTGTCGTCAGGTTGATGCGATCTATTTGAGGCAAAGCTACGTCCAGCTCTGATAAACTCAACGTTCTTGCTACTTGATCGGGAACTGATGGAGTTGCCTGAGCTCGGAGGAAACAACGCACTGGGAGCATACTTTGATCTATCGTTTGATATGACCGAGATCTCATCTTGTTCATTTAAGATCAAAGCAGAATTATGCCAAGTTGGCCGAACTTCAATACCTTCCGAAAACCCCCGAGAACTGAAAGGTCTCGGAACGTCGTCCAGAGGATCGTCGCTCTTCCGGAATGCAAGATTTTGAATGTCACCGTAACCTTCTTCGGAAGGAAATTCGTTGAACAGAGCTTTTTCATCTGCTCTTTTGCTCCTCTTTCTACGGACAAGAACCATACCAAGGAGGAGGACAAGAAGAATGCCTCCACAAACTGCAGCAATGATGATAATTTGAGTAGTGCTCAAAGCAGAATTACCTTCAGTTTCCGTGTTGCTCGGTCCTTTCGCTTCTACCGCAACATCATTTCCAACTCTCGAATCTTCCTCCCCAGTAGCTGATGCTTGATCTCCAATTTCTCCTTGTTCGTCGCTTGGAATGTAAGCAAGATCCAAAGCACCTACATCGGTGGCAATAGCATCATTCGACAAGACTTGTTGGAGTAATGTTGACATACTCAGTTTCACTTCAGTCTCGTTCGCATCATCTGGGACAACCGCAGTAACTCCTCCCTGAACGACACTGCACACATTTCCTTCAGGAATGGTAGTGGTATCAGGGCAGCTCTCATCAGTCACGACATCTTTCGGCGCTGAATTGAACCCAATGAAGGATACTGTGTCAGCTTCTTCTAGACTTCGCAACTTTCTCTCCGCAGCATCATCACCATCACACTTATCAATCATCATTACATCATGAATTTCTTTTTCCAACCTAGAAACCACACTGTCGGCACTTCCATCATCCGTGATAACTGAGTACTTGTAGCTCAATTCGACTTCCTTGGAGACTCCAGCGGCGTTAGCACCTGCTGTATCACAATATCCCGCCAGAATTTCATCAGCGCCAGGAGTGGTAGCTGTGGCATCAATATTATTTGGTGCATCTACAGCGTCAGCATCTAAATCTACAGCATCAGCATCTACAGCATCGACCGCATCCGTAGTAGAATCAGCATCAGTGGTGGAATCAGTATCCGTGGTGGAATCAGCAGCATCAGTATTACTAGTATCAGTATCAACATCGGAGGTAGTATCAACATTTGCATCAGTACCCGCATCAGGGGTAGCATCAGCACCAGTGTCAACTTCTGTCGCAGTATCTTCCGCACCAGGAACTAGGCAAGACCTTGGTCGATCGACGGCTGTGAGTTCACCGTACTTCCCATCTTCCTTCACACCAAGAGCATAAATTATGGCACCATTCCAAATACGATCCGATTGGTATCCTCCAAAGTCAAACGCATTGACCGATCCTACATGGATTTGCAAGTCATCGTTGCTAGCGAAGACATCTCCTGTCGCTTCGCCCCTTAAGGGCTGTGTGTATCGAATCTAAAAATGTCATCATCAAAACAGTATGAGAAATTGATGTCTACACAAAAAAGTACACAAACAACAAAATAACAACAGAAATAATGCTTCATCGGATCGAACTCACCAAAGGTTCAGGCATGGTGACGTAGAACGCACGCCTTTCTCCCGGAGCGATATGCACTGGATCCAATGATCCAGGAAGAATCCGAGTTCCTGTACCTGCACCTTGGCCAGTTAGGGTCGCAGCTCCTAGCATGGTCCAACCAGATGCGTTGTCCTCAGATCCAACATGAGTACCTTGCTTGGAATACACTTCAACACAAATTTCATCTGTTGAGGTGGTAGACATCTCCATGGCAAGCACAGTAATACCACCTTCTGGACCACCTTCTTCCACGCTTGGCACTGATACATCAAACATGTTTCCAGCTTGAAGGTATCCCCCGGCTAAAATCGTGGCGAGAGCTTTCAGTGTAGAGTCCTGAGGAGTTGGAGCTTCAGTCGGTGCTTTACTGATAGTAGGAGCAGCCGTAGGAGCGATAGTATCATCACAGGTCGACTTTCCTCGACTGGCACCTTTGGCAGCTAGATCGATAGGAACATTTGAGGTGTCGCGCCCGAGAGTGTAGAGGAGGTTTCCATTGAAGATTCGGTCTTCCCATGTAGCACCGAATGGGTAATCGTTTGCAACACCTGTGTAGATGTTGACGTTCAACTCAGATGCTGTAGATCGTTCAGCCGAGATGACGCCTACTGGTACAGTCTGACTAATGAATAATGAACCTGTTGTGTGAGTTCCATCAGGGTATGCTGTGTACCGAATGGATTGGTCTTGAGTAGTCACATAGAAGCTTCTTTTTTCACCTGCGGGCACAAAGGTCTCGTCACCAAATGCAAAAGAGCGAACTGGTATAGGTGTAAGAGTGTCTCTGCCTCGTCCCATAACAGATACAGACCCTAGAAAAGTCCAGGCTGCGGAATCCGATTCGAAACCTTCATGTGAACCAGATTTTGAGTATATTTCCACGCACACCGGCTCTTCTGAAGGAGTGAGAATGTTCATCCCCATGATAGTGATTCCATCAGGCATTGTAGAATCTACAACTTGGGAGCCATCGCCGCCCGCGCTGACTTCAACGTCAAACATTACTCCATCTTGAAGCCACCCGCCTGCCGTGGTAGTTGTGATCTCTCGGATGATACCATCATTTTGAGCGGCAGCTCTGGAAAAGATGGATGCGAGGCAGACGAGGCCGCCACACAAGCGTTTTGAAATACCATACATGCTGATGATATTAATGTCCAGCTACAATTCTTCTAAATGATAATAATTTGATCAATATTTGTCTTCTCTCTAACAGTAGTAATTGATTGCCACATAAAGTCGTTCAGTTGTTTGGATAGGAGCATTATGGTGTATTGTATGGGAAAGGGACTCTTGCAAAATTGTTCTTCGAAAATTTGGTTGCTCAAAAATTGACCTACATGCGTAGGAATTGCATATGAAATGTACCATACCTTAGGAATCAGTAGTGAATTTCGCCCGACTGAATCCCCCTTTTCCTTTGTATCGTAGGTACGATAGGTATGATACGATACTTACGATACACGATTATTTTAGTTACTCTAGAGTTACTACTCTCTATGCCGTTGCAGAGGAAGGTAAACAAAATTCCAAAGTAGAGTAGGTGTGTAGCTTCGTCGATATGTGAAGAGGACTCGTACATAATAAAACGTTATTCCTAATGAGTTATGTTAATAATAGACTTCAGAATTCGAACTCATCCTAATCCTTCTTGGAAGATGGTGGCGGTTGAGACGTCCCACCTCGAATCATGAGCAGCTGAGCCAAAGTTCCTGCATCTATGCCCTGTCTTTGTGCTGCCAGAAACATTTGCTCATTTGATGGGGACTGCAGAGCACCATTCATAGATGCATTTTGGTGAGATTGAAGGGCTAACGCTTGCTGAAGCAGCAAATCTTGATTGTTATTGTTCATACTTTGCTGCATGAGACTATTCGCAAGACCACCAGCGAATACATTGTTACCCATGTGATTGAGCAAATTATTTGCACCCGTGACTCCAAATCCTCCCACATTCAGATATGGTAGCAAAGCCTGAGTTTGAAGAGTCTGTCTCAGTTGCTGCAACCTGTATTCTTCGTTCACCAATCGATGCTGGAGCCTTAAAGCAACTTCTGATGCAGGCATTTCTGAAGAATTTCCTCCTCCGTAAGCCTGAGCCAAATGTTGGTGTTGTTGCGCATTCCGATTCACCATTGCATGGTGGAGGATAGCTTGTTGAAAAGGGTCCATTGCTTGTACTGAAGGGAGACCTTGCTGCAAACCAGCAACTGGCACGTAACCAGCGATCGAATGAGGAGGGAATGCATTTGGCTGCCCCTTCGGTTTCACTTGTCTGGAAGCATCTGCACTTCCATTGGGAGGCTTAAACTCGCCCGACCAGTCACCCCCCCCAACACAATCGACTTTTGAACTTGATGGTGCCTTCTTGTCCTTGCTTTCTGTGTCTTCACCTTCTTTTTTGCCCGCAGGAGCTACAGTGGCCTTTTCTTTTGAGTCACCACCCACGGGCGGAGGTTCTTCACTTTTCTTTTTTTCATAGATTTTGGACCTTTCCTTAGTCGCGATGGATGCCTCAGATTCATTCGAAAGATGGATCGATAGTTTTTGAGCTAGGGCAGCCCTCTTGGCTTCATTCGCTATCTTCTTTTGCAATGCGGCCTGATCTTGGTTGCCCCCTTGCTGTCTGTATTCTTCAAGTGCTTTCATCAAAAAGGGAGATTCATCTGATGCCCTAGCCTCCCTTCCCACAGGAGGCCCGAAAGTTGATTTTCCATCTTGCTGAGTGCGAGTGTCTACACCATCTTTTGCGCCGCCTAGGTTAATTTTTTTGGCATGTCCATCACAAGCATTGCTTCGACTCTGTAATGACTCTGCCGCTTGGGAGATTTGTGTTGGATTGAAATGCCCACCAGTCATCATTGCCATCTGAAGCTGCGAATACAATAAATCTTTCTGATTCTCATTGCAACCTAATTGCAGCGACATATCTGATTTCTGGGCCCTTACAAACTCTTGGATTTTCTCTTCGTTGACAAGGTCGGGACGTTCACGGGCAAAGCGAAGTACTTGCTCCAGGGAATACTGGCCCAAGAGACTACTCATCAATGCACTCTGATTGAAAGAGCCGCGGAAACTATCAATTGTCAGCGCCTGCTGCCGTGCTAAGTTCTGTTGTAATTGCCGCTCCATGTTGTCGGCATCGGATGAGGACTTCTTTTTGTCGTCTTTACCACGGGGATTCTCTTTTTCCCCATCTGCCTGATTTCGAACGGAGACTTGTCCATTATTGCTATCCACTGCTGCTTCACCACCAGCCATGAATTCCAAAAGCTTTTGTGCACGGGCTGCTTGTTTCGATTCCTTTGAGCTCCTCTTGTTAAGTGACAAAAGAGTGCGGGCTTCCTCATGACAATCTTCATACCTAGCGCTCAAGCTCATGTGTTGCAACTTTCTTTTTTTTGCCGGACGACTGCCCCCTTTGAGAACTACTTCGCCGCCGTTACCATCACCCGGTTGAATTAATTCTTCTTCGTCGTCGTTACTACTTGTTAAATCGCTGCCCTCGTCTGGAGGACCCGGGGTCTTGGCCTGTTGAGACACATATGTTTTGGCAATATTCAGAATCTCCTGCTTGATACGCAGCTTGAGATCACTCTCCGTTGGGAATACTAACTCTTCATCACTATTGTTGCTGCATTTATTTTTGTCTCTGTGCCTGGAAATTTCCTTCTCTCTGGCTTGCCTGAAATCAGAAGGACGAAGAAAGTTCAAGTGCACCGGATCGTCTTCCGGCAAGCCTGATGGTCGTTCGTTTTCATCTGCACAGTCAATCCAATCCAAAGCATATTTAATTTCTTCCGCATCAGGGATACTGCCTCTCGCATGGCCACCCTTGCTTGTCGTTGATGGGGGTGATGATGGAACGGTGGACGATGATATCCCCCTCCCCCCTGTGACTCTGTGAGCCGCATCATAAGCCAACGCTGCGTCTGCAGCCAAATCAAACAAACCCAAATTGTATTCATGACTACCCCGATACATGCGAGCTTGGTACTTTTTGCGTCGGGAACGAAAAGTCACACCAATGTAGCGGCTAGAGTCATCTCTGATGGTAATGCTTCTGTTGTTGTTCTCATCGTCCGCAGCGGAAGCGGGGGAATTATTCTTTCTTTTGTTTTTCGGTATTTTAGGCTTCATCCTTTGTTTCAATGGCATTAATTCATGAGCAGCACAAAGCTGAGGTCTACTCTTCTTTTTTAATGCTTGACTTTTGAAGCAAGAAGATCGGAGCGCACACATCTCCTTCGGAATATTTTTTATTATGTTGTATTCACGCACATAGTTCAAGATTCAAGCTGATTCAAGAAGTACCTAAGAATGGTACAGGCAAGTACCGCGAACTAGACCCCCCTTCTCAGCTTAGACACCCCCTCCAAAATCCAGCCTAGCCTAAATATTTAAACCCCCCTATTCCTTTCTACACTAGGAGTAGGTACTTATAGTTTGCTTGTGTTTGCTACGTACAGTAGCTGCCTCTCCCAAGTTAGACCCCCCTGGAGCAGTTATGACTACCCAAATTATTAGACCCCCCGGGGGGTCAGTTGCGTACTTGCCGTTTGAGTTTTTTTTAGTGCGCGCATCGCGCATGTCACCACTTTTGGCTGCTTGTACATAAGTAAGTGTAACATATCGGAAAATACAGCTGACTAACTGACGTGATTGAAGATTTGGAACTAACATCGGACATTAGTTTTGTTTCGAGGTCGTTTAATCTGTTCAAACGAACATGTACTATTCCTACCGTACAAAGGCTCTACAGGGCCATCCTCTCTAGATAAACGGGCCATTTTAGTTAGCGTTTTTTTTACAGGTTCTGTTCCTTAAATTAACTTACCTAGGTAAGTCCTTACTTAGGTACTTGAACTTACGACAGCATGAATACTTATTGTACGATCGATACCTACGATTAACTACCTAAGTAGGTACTTATGGTACCTCTAGATACTCCCTACGTACAACGATACGATTATTTTAGTTACTACCTACCTACCCTGATTGGTGGTGGTAAGTTCAAGTGGTAACGGGTAACGAGACCACTTCGGGAAAGGTCTGATCAGGGCTTGTTTTGGTAAACGAGACCATCCAGTTAGTCCACAAAAGGTGAAACGAGACTAGGTACTTAGCGTAAGTAGGTGTGAAAACGTGCCCTTTGGAGGAGTCAGGTACGTATGTGAGGTACATACGTCTAGGTACCTAGTAGCTAGGTACGATACATACTCCTAAAACAGATAGAGGCCTGAGTTCTGAGGCCTTTTCTTTTTTTTTAGATACATGTACAGGTTAACCTTTTTTTGTTTGAGAGAATAGGGTTAATACCGGAAGGTCATGTCGCAAAGTCCAGAGAGATGAAAAGCATTCTCTCTCGAATCGTCATTCTTGTTTCTAAAAACTGAACACATCAGTACCTTTCTTGTTCTTTATTTTTGAGTGGTGTTTAAGAACACTTAAGATTACTACAGAGCTACAATTCTCTACGCGTCTTTCGAACGTCAAAGGCCTTTCTGAGATTTAGCATAACATTGAGTGGTATATTCAGATTTTGTTTTTGTCTTCATGTGCGTGCCAGAAGATCTGAACCGACCTGATTCGTCCGTTGCGTTGATTGCATGTCGTTGTGTCGCAACCAACACTAAGTGTACCTAAGAGAACGATACGATATTTTCGAACGCAAACATTATTTATCAGGTACTTATTTAAAAGTACTCTAGAGGACATTGAGCACCCGAACAGTTGGAATATCGACCGGGGATGAGCTCGCAATCACCCCTCCCGAACAACGAGCAACAGAATAATAATCATCAACAAAGCTCCAGCCGAGGTGGAATGGTTGACAGGTGAGCAACTTAAACCCACGTTCGCCTCTTCGCCAAAATCATCACGATCTCGGGCCTGTTTTATGGATAATATCCCAATCGACGAGGCTCCCGAAGTAGCGTGCCAACTAGATTCTAACCCTTTGATTTTATCATCTTTTCTTCTCCTTGTCCTGCCACCTCACAGGTCTAAGATCGAAGCTCTAGCTCCTTCAGACGAGTTCAAACAGAGCTATGTCGGAGTTACCCACCGAAAACGCAGAGGGAAGTTCCAGGCTCGCATCTACAAAATGAATAAGGAGTAAGTTTTACGCATAATGCATGCTGGAGGAGGGACGATACCACCACCAATAACCTATTATTTGAAAACATCTCATTTGTCTTTCCATGAAACTCTGCTCACTCTTCCAGGTATAACATTGGGCTGTTTGATTTGGCTACTGACGCGGCTTTTGCATATGACGCGGCATACCGTTTGTTCGGTCTTAAGTTGGCACAAAAGAAGTTATCAGCGACCACTCTCAACAATGATGGAAACTCCGACCCATTTGATTCTGAAGAAGCCAACTTTGTCTTCAATTGGCTGACCTACCCAGACGAAGCCATGATGGAAGTCGAG
The DNA here is from genome assembly GCA_036940005.1 of Skeletonema menzelii. Lineage (NCBI taxonomy): Eukaryota > Bacillariophyta > Thalassiosirophyceae > Thalassiosirales > Thalassiosiraceae > Skeletonema > Skeletonema menzelii. The sequence goes on from JALLBH010000075.1 coordinate 32,131, forward strand.
TCTCCTGAAAGGATGAATTTCACTTGCCCTTCGAACTATCGAGCAAAGCGCTCCGAGGAACTTGCCTCACGTCTCCTGGCATCCACGCAAGAACAGAACGTTGAGGGTCTTCAGGAAATTGGCATTATTTCTGAAGCAGATCTTGTGGCCAAAGTGCGAAAGGAAATCATATCCATCGCAAAATTGGCTGCTGCTATCTGTCCCGTTCAAAAGATCTTTGGGAAGAGGGCATGCGATTTGACGTTTGATGAGCTGCCCGAAGTTGAGGTGAGGAGTAGGAAGAGGTCAAGGAAGCCATCCCGAGAGTATTTGATCAAGCACCAGTTCGTTCAACAACAGCAGCAGCAACAGCAGCCAAATACCGCTCCGACGTTGCAACAAATGTTGCTTCAGCAGCAAATGTATGGGCAAGGAATGATGGGCCCACGAATTGGATACGGCAACATGTTTGGTAGCCTACAAATGAACTCAATGGGCCCACCACCAGCCGCCATTCATAATGGTCTTATGGGATTTCCTAGGGAACGGGCTGCTATGCCCAATGACTCGGTTTCTTCTTCATCATCGGCGGTGAACCCAGACATTCCTCCTGCTTCCGGTTCGACTTTTGATCCGCAACTATTGTATATGATGATGCAACATAATATGCCACATTCCAATGTGCTATCTGTCAACGATCTTCGCAATGGACATCATCAAGTTGATATGCCACAAGGAAGTATGCCTACTAATATGCCTCCTCTAGTCGATGCGTCGGAATCAAATGAGAAGCCTCGTACAAATTCTTCCCCTCAACCTGCGTCTCAAAATAGACAGAACAATATCAACCAAGTGCTATTGCTACCTACGAGGAATTCTCCTACATCACCTGAGACCAAAGAATCATCCGTTGTCTGATATTTTTGTTCAACATGTTTTTCCCCCGCAGGCCAAATCTGTGTTTGGTCACGCGAGAAAGAAATCATTTCCTTTGTTTGAAAAGCAATTAGCTTGCCATTTTATGTTTCGTACGCTAATTGTAGCATAATAACCAGCTGTTTTTACACGCTCAATTAGTTTAACTTTTGCAAATTGAGTAAATTTCACCAGCCTCTGTAAGACTCGTTGGAATCAAATTGTCGGAAGGACTGTCACGGAAAGAGACTCAGAAGGAGAGGCACCGATTCCACTTCGACGTAACCTGCCAAGCGGACTTGTCGCTGCAGGAGATGGCGTCTGGGTGATATTTGATCTTCGAGGAGTCCTCAGTTGAGCAGTATTCCAATTTGCCCAGTGGCTATGGAAGTTTCTCGGATTTGAAGCTGTGGATCTTGATGAACCTTGAACCTGGCTTGTTGGTTGATTATCGGTTATTGCATCAAATGATCGCGAAGCCAAATCCTCCGCTGGCTGAGAATCCGTGATCGCATCAAACGATCTTGTTTGGAGCGGAGTAGGCGGCGGTGTCACCTGATTTGTTGTTGTCAGTGTTGAGGACTGACTAAGTCCAGCTGGCTGAGGGAAAGCTTCATTTACAGACGTCAGGTTTGCACGTTGTTCCGGGGAAGCAGGGTTAGTCAAAGTTTCAAATCTGGAATTCCAAATCCAATGCGAATTGATAGCGTTCTGCCTTGCAACAGATTCATTGTTATCACCCTCCGTGGATCTTCGCCGCCTCTCACGAGCCCTTGCAAGCATATTGCGTGCTATCCTTGCTTGGGGAAAGCGAAGAGGTGGTGCTTCCACCATGGTAGATTGCAAGGCTTGCGCAAGACGTTCAGTTCCAACGAGAGAAGCAGATGTCTCCTTGACTTCAGACTTTGAAATCATTTCACTTCTACAGCAGGGGCATTCATCGTGACCTTTCACCAACCACTCGAAAAGGCAATCTTTGTGAAAGGCATGGGGACATCGCTTTGAAAAGATCCGAATGTCACCCTCATAATAAGGACAAATGCAAATAGCACACATATCTGCTTGATCGCTTGCAATTGTTTCATCTTCGAAACTGACGTAACTGATATGGCTGCTTGTTTCTGCCTTGCTACTTGTATCAGTTTTAATGCTGTCAACGTTTTTGAGAGGAATCGGGTGCTTCAGTTCCAGTTTGCTTCCTACATCACTGCCGATACTCAAGTCACAATTTGCTTTTTGTAATCTCCCCGAAGAAGAAAGAACATCCGCATTTACGCCAGTATCAACAACATTTGAAGTCACTTCTGTCAATGTTGACGAAGATGGTTCAATGTTCGCTTCACCTTGAGTCTCATTTCTGAATATTGAAGACTGGCAAATCAGTTTCTCTTCATCTTCAATACTTGCATCATCATCATCATCATCATCAGATATGACTGGTATCACATGATAAAGAGAAGTTTTGTTTGCGTCAATTTCTCGACACGAAGACGGTGCCAAGGCGAGCTGATAGAAAGAATCCCTAGACAGGTCATTCGAAGAGGTGAGAATAATTCGTCCCTTCCTCTCATCTTCTGATTCATCATGAGGGTTTGGGCTCAGCTTCGGTAACAAGGCTAATGCATTCCCAGTGCATTTGTCGACATTTGGTATTGATAGTTTTGTCAAATTGGATGCTCCTTCAACTTCAAGTGACTCTCGTAGACTGGTTGGACTGATTTTTTTGGTGCTTCCTTGATTATCTGCTCTATCTGCAAGAGCAGCTACTGTCGCAGATACTGTTGCAGAAGGCTCTTCCTCTTCAACTAAGCTTGGAGCGTTGCTGTTGTCACAATAGTTGACGCTTTCACAAGAATCCATGCTAGACGCACTAGCATCGTCTGACGTATCTTTTTCTTCAGAATTCTTGTCCGAGATGCAAATTATCATGCGCCCTTGAACTGAGCCCATCTCCTCATCACCAGCTGGCACTTCATTGTCTGACGATGGTTCATCCACTTCCTCCATGGAGTGACTGCCACGGCGGCGCTCTTCAGCTGTCTTCTTTCTGTATTTCTTCACCTGCACGCGTCTCTTATTGGATGGAAACTCAACCAGCTTCGATGATCCTTTAAAGAGCTCATCTAAGACAATCCGTCTAGAGGTTGGGTTGGTGGTAACCTCCAGAATCTCTCGTTCGACACGATCAAGTCTCCGTTTCTTTATCTTCCAAGCCATTTGAAAGAAGCATGCTAAGACGCAAGGAGCAAGGACGACAATGCAGATTATGAGTGATAAAGGGTCGCCTTGGTATCCCTGCCCGTTCCTTGCCTCAATGGTTTGATCAGCAGGAGTCGTCGAATTCGAATTGACATTGAGCGAGATGCCCTCAACGCCTCTAAGATGTCGATGATCAGCCATGTCTTTTCTGCGCAAGATGAGTGCTTTTGTTGGGGTCGTCGAGTGTGCGCCGCGTATATATGACGAGGCTTCTCTATGAGTACTACCTCCTTTAACATCATCATCAAGAGCTGGCTGAGGCTTCTTTCTGGAGTGAGGTTTTCTCCTTAATGAGATGCAATCCCACAAAACCCCCCATTTTTGTCCAGACTTTTTTCTTGCCTCTTTATGGGCGTGTTGCTTTATGTTGGGCTTGTCGCAATATGCATAATACCCATGTCTGAGCGTTGTAGACTGAACATCTATCAGGGAGAGAAGGACGACAGCCCAGCTACAGCCAGCTCCTACACATGCATTCCGCTTCAATGTCGGAGAAGAGGCGACCATCAAGCAGAGGAAAGCATCCGCCGCCTCCACCACCCAGAAGGCAGTCTAAAAACGCAGGTCAAAGCGGGGCTGATTCAACACTCAAGAGACCCTCATCAACGCGAGGAGAGGCAAGATCAGCCAAGTCTCATGCTAACGACAAAACCCGACGAGACCATCGAAGTAGGAGCAAATCCAGACCAAGAGATGATAATACTCGTAACTCAAAACCGAGGGACAAGTCTCGATCCAGGAGCAAATCGAGACCCAGATCCTCTCCTCGAAACAATAATGAACACGATTCACAAAAGAGACGGAGGAGCAAATCAAAATCTTCTTCGTCCAGGAGCAAACACCAAGCAAAGAGCAACAGAAGCAAATCCAATCCTAGATCAAGTGCATCTCAAGCCAAAAGTAGCAGTAGTAGCAAAGGAAACAAAGCACAAGCAGAATCGTTCAATGCAAAGAAACGGCAGCAAAAATTTGCCTCACAGGCCAAGAAGGCTATCCCCGCCAACGTTCGTATGATCTCTGGATCTAACGATGTTCAAACCTCTGCAGATGTTGGGAACATCAATTCCCAATTTGAACTGCCCAATCCAGCAGGACGAGCAGGTGGAGCATGTACAGCTGCAATACTACAAGTCCTTTATGATGCAAATGATCGTGGTGATGTCGACATGTCTTGGGTGGATGCACTGCGAGAGATGAGGGAGATTCTGCACGAAAAGGGATTCGACCAGATCCCTCAACTGACATCATCTTCTATGATTAATGTAAGTGATCCGTTCGATATCACTCCTCAATCGTTTGATCCCAGCTTGAACAAACAGAGAGCGCTGTTGATCGGGATCAATTACAAGGGGCAGACGGGTCAATTGAGTGGTTGCCATAACGACGTTCACAACGTTTCTCAGTATCTGCAGGAAGTGCAGGGGTTTAAGGAAGACAATATAACAATGTTGATGGATGATGGTATGCATAAACCACCTACGAAATCTGCAATCATTTCAGCATTCAAACGGCTGGTCAAACAAACAAAGGAGGGCGATGTGGTCTTTTTCCATTACAGTGGCCATGGGGGTAGACTTCCTGACGACAATGGTGACGAAGATGACGGCTTTGACGAGACTTTGATACCGCTAGACTTTAAGAAGAGCGGACATATAAGAGATGATGATCTGCTCAAGATATTAGTGCACCCAATGCCCGCTAATGTTTCTATGACATGCTTGATGGACTGTTGTCACAGCGGAACTGTCCTTGATCTTCCGTATAGGTTTGTGGGGGATGGAGACCATGTTGAAATGGAAATAAATGATCGAGTGAACTTCACTGAAGCATTATGGACTGGATTGAGTGTGGCTGCAGGAGTCGTTGCCGGGAATGCTATAGCAGACGTAGCTCCGGAAATGATGATATTGGGAGGCGGCCCGAATGCAATTCATGAGTATTCCGATACTAGTTGCTGCACAGTTTCATAATATGTAAATGATTTTTTTGAGCCTGGGTGTAAATGTAATAATGTGTAATCTATTTCGAAGATTCCAATCTACTAAGCTGTCAACGCTTCGCCATCCCGACCAAAACATCTTTCGCACAGGAGGTAATTTAGACCAGTCGATACATATGCCCAATCATTCAAGTCAAGCGTATCTCGCATGCATAAATCACATCGCCACCCTGGACTATGAGGAAACAGTTGATTTGGACGCACATGCAACAAGGGATGTTCGTGGGCAGGGTGACGATAAAACGATTCAACTGTGTCAGATGACTTATCTGATGCGTCAAGTTTGCCGTCGGGCAGAAGCAGTTCAGATGCAATGAAATTAATGGCAGTTTCCTCCTCCTTTCGCTCTTCGTCTCTCTTCATTTGGTTTTGTTCTCCTTCAACAACAGTAGGCAGGGACAGCCCCAGCGATCTTGCCGATGCCGATTTTGATAACACAGACCTCATCAATCCTGAGTGAAGTTCATTGTCATAGAAATCAGTGAATGAGCAGCCACTAGAAGAGTCGTCATCTGGACACCAAGAACCACTCGACCGCTTCGAATGGCCAGACCGTTCAACTGAGAGGGCACTCATGGACTGATTCCGAAACCCTCCCTTACGAAGGCGGAACCTCCATCCAGGTGGTGTCTTTTCATTTCTGCTAGTGCTCGTTTCAGTGATATTGCTATAGGCACTAGTGATACTTAGTGTGCTAGCTTTTCTTTCGAGATGACGTATAACCTTTTCTGTGTCGACGACCGATTGACTCCGAGAGTTGATATCTTCACAATCGTCACCGAGCGAACTGCTGATAACTGGAGGGACTCCATCATCCTTACCAGAAAAGGATTCTCTGATACTCTTTCGAATATGCGAAAGGCGTCTTGATCGTCGAGACGCTCGACTCCTTAAAGACTTTAGACTGAACCTACTCGAGGTGGACTGAAGGCTGTGCTCATCCCCCTCTCCCCCCCTATGCCGGGGTCTGTCTTCTTCTTCAATTGCTGCAATCGAGGGGACCTTGGGAGGACCGGGATGACCGTCACTCAGTGACCCCCTGGAAGAGAACATACTCCCCCGACTTGTATTACCGGTGCCCCCCGACTTAGATCCCCCGCCAGAAGAGATCGCAGCAAATTTCTTCCGAAGACAATCTTTATTGTCATTGTCATGATCTACTGTTGTTGACTTTGCTTCTCTGTTTGATATCTTTTCAAGCTCACCACTCTGAGAAGTTGGCGAATCCGCCCCTAATTCAAAATCAATCTGGGCAGGGAACATCTTGTGAGTTTTTGCTTTCCACTGCTTGTACATAGGGTTCTGACGCCCCTCACTATTTTCACTGTCATCTGGTGTTTCATGTTCGTTAGTACTTCCGTTCGTCGATGTTGGCATAATATTACGTGTGGGGACTAAATCTTCCAATCTAATCCCCGGTATTCCGCAAAGGGGCGTGCTCATGGGGTCTTGAGAGAGCGTCCAACCATCATTCCTTTGGTTAGTTGACTCTTCCGGCTCGTCGCCCGTAAATGTTGCTGTTGTAGGGAGCTGAGCGGATGGCAGAATTGGCTGTGAAGAAACTTTCTTTCTCATTGATTTTGGTTGATAAGTCAGGCCGTCTTGTTTTTTCTGAGTCAAGGCGATAACCTCCTTTTTCATTGCATCCGTATCAGTCATGGACGCACTCAATAAGTTTCTGCGAGATAGACTAACTGCTCCCTTTTCTCCATTTTTTGTTGGTGTTGGCACCGCAATATCCGCCGCACTGTGCCGGTAGCGAATGTTGGTGGGGGCCGCTTCTTTTATTGCCGCATTATTATTACCGCCGTGATAATTCCCCCCATCACTGGCCCGATGATGAGCCGCCCTCAACATCTGCAACTCCTTCAAATCAGGAGCCCCCCCGCCCGTCACCGTGGCACGGCGCGATAACAATTTATTTCTATGATCACTTGTATCCAGCTGCCGTGTTCCACTGGCCTGTCGCTGCAGCGTCGGCCGTCTTTCTCGTTTATTTTGACGAATGGTATTCTGTAAATTTTGAGCAGCCTTACGTTGTCGCATTACCTCTTTGACGGCTGCATCGAACTCCTTTTTGCGTTCGTGTGATGCGATGATCTTCATGCCAGATTTCCGGGATTTGTTCGGATTGGTTGCCATGGTTGGTAGCTACGGCGAGGGAGCTCGGGTGGGGGGGGGCTACTGCTCTACTGCTTTGAAAATTGCCAATCTCTGGACTCAACAACTCTTGCGGTTTTATTATCTCTAGTGGGGCTACTAGCTTATCGAGATAGTCCACCAAAAGAAATGCGTAATAGCACCAATTAGAAATGCTGCCGACCATAGATTAATAGATAAGATATGCCGTGGTGGGTGGTGGAAGGTCATAAGACACCCCTGGGGTTGGGCTTGATGAACAAGCGCGAAGGCTGGCGAAGGCAAAGGAGCGTAGCTGCTACATAAGATTGAAGAACCTACCTAAAATAGATAGACAGGTGCAAGACTCATCTTTTTATTGTTCACGTCACATCATAAGAAGTATTGCGAAACATAGAAGCTATATAAAGCCATACTTTTAAAAGTGTAGGTAAAATAACTTGAAGATTGAAGAGGGAAGGAGCGTACATAAGTATGGTAAGGGTAGATAATAGGAGTAGTAGATACTGACATCCTACCTACGTAAATCTTATCTCCACCTTATGGTACCGTATCTGTAAAACATACTTATGTAGGTCCTCTCCAACTTACCCAACACCAACACCAACACCAACACCAGACCAACACCTACCCCCATGCCCATAGCATGGTATGGGTGTTACTACACGTTTCATCGTCAACTTACACAAGAAGATACATCAATAGTTCAATCAACATGAGGAGAGTGGTGCACCTGCCATCACCATTCAAATTTGACAATGTCATCATGTTCAGTCTGCTTCTATTATTTGTTTCAATTATACAGAAATATCACCAGACAGAGGCTACTGAATTAGATGATGATATTCAACAAGCACTGGTACACAAAATAAACGAAATGGGAGGGTACGTTCATCCATCAATTAAGTTAGTTTCTCCCTCATCATGTTGCAAACGCGGAATTATCTCATCTCAAGCCGTATCTATCGGGAATGATGATGGTCAAGGAGTATGGGTACGCGTTCCACCAACCTATCATCTTACAAGAAACCTGGCAATGCAAACATTAGAACAGTTGATTCCAAAAGAAGTGTTAGAATATGCTCCTCTATCGACATTGGATGATGGGGCTCTACTTGTATTATTGCTTGTGCAATTGAAGGGGAGTGGTTCGAAGGAATGGGAACCTTATCTATATTCGCTGCCTGACCATCCAAGTTGCGGATTTTTTGGCGAAAACAACAGCAACATATTATCAGAAGAGTACAAGCTTGTAGCGCAAGAATCAAAGCGATATGTTTCCCGAGTAGCCAGCGGTATGACAGCTGACTACGGAGCATTTTTTGCCAAAGAGCATTGGCCTAGTGAATGGCAGAATTCTGCAGAAAAGGCAATTGAGTGGTCTCTTTGTATAGTGTCTAGCCGAGGAACTGCTGCTTCTCAAGAGTATGGAGGAGGTCTTATCAAGCTTGTACCTCTTGTTGACATGTTTAATCACTCACAAGAGCACAAAGGTTTCAAAGAGTTGACAAAGGAAGATGTCGGAATCGATACATCGCTTTGGGAAGGCTCATTTACAGTAAGAATAGAAAAGGATTACTATGCTGGAGAGGAGATTTTGGTGGATTACAACTTGGTAGACTATTCACCCGAAGAGTGGTTTATGAGTCATGGATTTGTCCCACAAGAAGCAAGTCATAGACAAGAGTTGTAAACCAAACATTACACTTTATTTCTTAGCGCAATAGTTAAAACGTGCACATTTTGTCAAACTGGGATAAGAAATCAGCATTCTCCCTTCTTTCAATGGCCATGGATAATTCACCGATACGATCCTCCCTTGCCCGTAGACTACGTCTCTGTTCGTGCGAGACATGTTCGGCTTCGTCTAATATGTCTTCATATTTTTCAATATACCGCTTCAGCATGATAATCTCTCTGTCTCTCTGTTGCAAGTCTTTGCGTTGCAGGTCAATAACTTTGTGCAGACGCAGATCCATATTCTTCAATTCATCTTGATGCAATTCTATATAATTGTTGAGATCCTCATCCTTCTGAACAAGGAGTTCTTCCCGACTTCCCAATCTCTCCTCTAGCCGAAAATTCAACATCTCCAACTCTTTGATATCCTCCACCCGCTTGCCTATCCGAGCGATAACTGCTTTATTCTCTTCTTCAGAGTCTAATAAGCGATCGTTTTCATCCTTGAGACGATCTACCATTTTTTCAAGAGACATCATGCGCTGCTCCTTCTCTTGGATCTCCTCAACAGCTAGCTCTAGCCGATGGTGACACTTCCTGATTTCTTTCTCCATCTCATCTTTCTCAGCTATCACCTCCTGCTCATAGGCGTCAATCATTCGGGTCTGCTCTTCCAACTTCTCTTCCAAGTTAAGACACCTATTCTCTAGTGCAAACTTTTCTCGAAGATGCTGCTCAGTCTCCTTCTTGTGCTCTTCCTCTCTTTCCTTGCAGTGAGTTAGCAATTCTTCATACGCTACATCCAGATGGACAGGAAGATTGCCACGTAACTTCAGCTGATCTTCCAATCTATCCCTCTCGTGACAAACCTGTTGGAGTTCGTCCTCTCGTTCCCGGAGGCGTTCAGTCAGTTGAAACACTACGTCATCTTTACTATCACGATATCCTTTCGTAGAGGAGGCAAAGCTCCCACTTAATGATAAGCCAGTGTAGGGTGCCATTCTGATTGGTCTACTGTACGATCAAGTGACGAAAGCAATGAATATTTATTGAGGTTATGATGTAGAGAGTGTGATAGTGAAAAGAAAAGAAGGAAAGGGGGGGTTGAGAGAGTCTTCAGTAAGTTCCAAATTTTCGTGTGTTAGGTATTTTCGCAAAAGGTACCTCGCTGAATTGATCTTTCCGTCGTCTTGTTCCTACTGTCACAACTCATTCTCCTTTCCTCTCCTACCTAAGTACTTAGAAGTATCCCTCCGATAAAGTGTGCACAATATCATCGCAACATTCTAACCATGCCTGAACTAACACGAGCAGAGAGGAAGGCGGAAGAAGTCCGACAAAAAATGAAGATTAGTATGGTCTCCATTAGTCCTCGAGCAGAGGCTGCTGCTGCTGTGGCTGCTGTGACAGCTGAGGAGAAGAAAGATCACAACGAAACACTCGCACAACTACATCGAACCATCGCGGAGCTAGAACAGAAGATTGTTGATCTTGAAGGAGCGGAGGCAAAGATTTCAACTGGGCACGAGGAGCAGCTGGAAGAGAAAGATGCCGCCATCGAGAAGTTGCAAGCACAACTTCTAGAGTCGAAGAATATGGACTTGGAAGCAGTTATCAAGGAGCAAGAAACCAGAATTGCTAGTCTGGAGAAAGTGAAGGAAGAAAATAAGCAGCTGCAGCTAGATCTAGACCTCCTACGAAAGACAGCAGAGTACGATCAAAAGATGCTGCAGGAAGCCCTCAATTCTGCTGAAACAAATCTTATTGCGAAAGTCGAAGATAATGGTCGTCTGCGCACCAAACTAGTTGACTTGCTAAGCAAGCTGCAGATGCGATCCAAAATAACAAAGGCGCTGAGTGAGCTCGATAACGACATCGCTGATTTGTCTGATCAAGGTATTATTATGGTTCCTGATTCGTCGAAGCCTTATCAGACATGCCACACGATAGATGTGGACAAGATCGAAGAGTCTCTGAAACGCCTTCACACCGAGCAAAGAGATGACTTTTCAGTTGAAGAGGCAGAGGTCGAGGTAGAAACCACTATGACAAAACTGGCTAAGGTGATGGCATGCGGTGATTCTTTACCCCTTTGTGCTGAGTAATTTTCTGTGACGTGCTATCATATCTGGAACTATTTGATGTGAAGAAAATGTGAATGTAACTAGTGAATGTTATGAGTGATTATCAAGAGTTGATGTTATCAGCTAAAGTAACTTACATAATCAATGAACGCCATGATGTGATGATGTGCCTGCAATCTACACGCCTTGAACGCCTAAAGAAAGAACTCTCTAGCACTGAGTTGGCTTTCTTGTGATTCTAATTACTTTTCCCGCTTGCAGGAAAGCAACATTTTGGGCGAACATCAATTTGAGCGATTTAGCGGAGTATTTTTTTCCCCAAAATCACTCCTGCAACTCAATACCAATATTCTACTTGCCAGCAATCCATCAGTGTCTACAATGACTGAAGTGACAAGAGCCGCAGCAAAGGCTGAAGAAGTTCGCCAGAAGATGCAGACGACGTTTGCCATCAGTACAAACAGCTCCATGTCTTCATCGGCCGAGGTTGACAACATCCTGGACCAGATAAAAAAGGAAGCCACCTCTGCTACGAAGCCCAAACATATGCAAGTCATTGGGCTTGAAGAAGAGGTGAGGCTTAAAGAGGTAACAATCAAGGGCCTTTACCAAAAGATTGCTGGGTTGGAGAATCAACTTTGCCAGTCAAACGAGAAGATTACCGAGCTCGAGAAGGTGAACGAAGAGAAGATTACCGAGCTCGAGAAGGTGAAAGAAGAGAATAAGGACCTGAAAGAATCCATGGTCAAGCTAAAGGAAAAGAACACAAATGTGTTGCAAACAGCTAAGGAGCATCAGAAAGGTTGGAAGGCTCATATCAGCAAGCTTGAGAAGAAAGCTTTGGAAAAGGAGAGCGAGAATCAAATCCTTCGTTCTAAAATGGCGAAGTTGATGAGGACTCTCGAGGGTACAATTGAAGAGTTTTCCGATCTTGTCGGTGTTGAAACTGCGTTGTCACTTGCCAGTTCATCCGAATCCGAAGATGAGGATACAGTTCAGAAGAAGAATGCCGCCCATGAAGACAAAAGAGATGTCTGTGAACAGGATACCAAAGTTGAGAAAGGTGTTGCTGCAATGAATCCTGGTGCTGTGAAAAAGACCACCACTGGATTTTTCACCGGTTTGCTAGCTACTAAAGAGTAGTTTGGCGTCTAATATTATTGTTTTGTTGTTATTGTTTGAATCATGTGAAGAAGGGATTCTATGGGTTGGACGATTAAATGTTAATAGTAATCAGTGATGAAACAACATCGCGCAGTATTGTAGCCAGTATAAACTTCTTAGCTAGCCGCCATCGATTAAACTAATGATTGAAAGGAGAACACCAACCTCTCGTTTATTATACACTTTGCTTTCATTGCAAATTCTTTCTCTCTCACTTTTTTCTCTCATGCCAAATCTTTACGCAGCCTGATTCTTTTCCAATTCTTCATAATATTGCTTAGTCAAGCTGTACAACAGAACTCCTCCAAGACCAACAGCCGATCCAATTGCCGCTTGCAAAGTAATGGGTGTGCGGAACACAACGACAGATGCCACCACAATGAACACACGCTTCATAGTGTTTCCAACCGCCAATGTGACAGGATGGACGTTGGAAAGAGCCAAATACATAACTTCATTGTTGAGATAGTGGAACAATCCTGAGATAACCAATCCCTTGACCAACTCATATGTCGATGAATTCGGTAGTGCATCCTTCCACAACTGAATGAAACTCAATCCCTCTCCCATCAAGAATAATGGGATAGACTGAATAAAGGCATAACAGGTAACAATACCAAACAAGTTGACCGAAGTTAAATTCTCGCCAAGTTCTCCACCCGATGCATCCAACGCTGATTTGGACACGACAGCCCTCAATGCAAATGCAAGGTTGCTTCCCATGGCCGTATAGAACGCCAACCAACTAAACGCACGCTCCTTCAAACAAGCATACGCCACACCACCCACAACAGGGATAAGGGTAGCATACACCATTGGATTCATCCACTTGCCAAAAACAAAGCCTGAAACCATGGCCGAGAAGAATGGCTCCAAAGCCTTGACAATGTGAGTGAATGATACAGCACCGGCGTTGAGTGACATCATGGAAAGTTCTTGTCCGGCCATGTGGTAGAATCCGACCTTGTTGACGGCAGTTTTTCCACTGGAGGTGAGGATGGGTGCGGCACGAAGTTTGGTGGTCCATAGGATGATGCAGTAGAGTGATCCGACGAGGAATTGGAGGGATCCGACGGTGAGTGGTGCCGAAATAACATTGAGATATTTCTTGTTGAGGACTGTTGTTGGAATAATAGGTGGTTGTTAGGTTAGTTTCGAAGGTCACGTGATTGTAGACACATACTATGATTTGCAATAATAGATCTACACTATGATTTGCAATACCATAGAGCACTAAATCAGCACAATACTCACTGTTATAAACCACATTCAAAATGTACCAAAGAGCAAAGTATCCACCAATCTTGAGACGAGCCAACATACTCAACGAAGCGTCATCATCTCCGCCCCTGATTGCGATATTAGTGTTAACATCGGCAATGGGAGTAGTAAGTGCAGAGGAGGAGGCAACATCCAATGCCGATTTGGATGATTGCTGCGCGGAGGATGACGTTGTTGCGCGAGCTACAGGCGTCACGAATGGAGCTTTCCTGGCAGAGACTGTAGCGAGAAGAGCGAGAGCTAGGAAGGGCGAGCGCATGGTGTCCAAGTATATAGCTATCGTATAGAGTGATCGGCGCTGCAGTATTTGTACCAAGTAGGTTCAAGTGCATTCAGCAGGAGGTTTTAGTTGCGGGTTGCGGGTTGCGGCGGGTTGCGGCGTCAAAGTGACATCATTGCGAGAGTGGGAGTGTCACGGGTCACAGACAGGCTGCATCTTATGAGCTTCTTATGAGTACTACCTACTCCTACTTACATACCATACGTACCTAGAGCGGCGCGCGGTCGTAACATGTTGTAACATGATATTATGTGATCCGCCAGTGCCCTTACATAGCAACGCCAAGCAAGAGGCTGAAGAGGCGAGGGGATCAAACAACCATGGTCTCTTATCTCCGTCATCGTGCTCTAATTGCTGTCTTCTCACTCACTACCCGCGCTTGCGCTTTCTCATCTTCCGCCGTCGCCTTCACAGGTCGCCATCATAAAACACTCATCTCTATCCGTGGCGGTGCCACCAGCATCCAAAACAGCAACATAAACGGAGAAGAAGAAGAAGAACTTCGCACCGGCTGGCTCCACAACACACAGCCAAAATACGCAGCAAGTCCGTCGTCATCATCATCAAGTGCACCACTGAGTTTGGCAATGAAGCGTCTCATGGCCGACAAGATGCAAAAATATCGCAATCATCGCATCATCAATCCACCTGCCGCTCATCCATGCGGCGACGCCAATCGCATCATGGTTACAGAACATAAGATTTCGATACCATTGACACATCCTGATTTGCAAGTGGCAATGATGATGAACAAAGAAGATCAGCAATCCGGTACTACGACAAATGAGCAACGACGAATTGTTCCAGTAAATAGAATTGATGCCGCATTCCTAACCAATAATGACGCATTGAATGAACCAACGATTGATGTCTACTTTACAATCACCGAACTACTTTCCAATACTCAAGATGAAGCACATTTTCATGCACTGCAAAATCCAAATTTGTCACCTTCTCAACGTGCTGCACTGTACTTTCAAAAAGGGAGCAATGATAATGATGGCGATGATTCATCATCATCAGTAGATCCATCACGAATGATGTTATATCTACAAGGAGGTCCAGGTTTTGGATGTGCTGCACCCATATCAGGACTTTCATTGGCATCCAGTTCCAGTTCTTGGGCTGCCGCGGTACTATTGGGTGGTGGAAAGGTAACGAATGCCGATGGCAAGTCATTCCAACGGATTGTACTAATGGTGAGTTATTATTATCATGTTTGTAATCTTTTCTCTTCATTTCTACTTTCCGCCGCTAATCTCATCTGTGTTGAAACTGCCACCGAAAAATAATACACAGGATCAACGTGGTACGGGGAAGAGTAGTGCTATTTGTAAACAACAGTTGGTCAAGATGTTTCCGGATTTGTTCTTGTTGGACAAGACGGAAAAGGAAGGGAAAGTTGTAGGGGAAGAGTTTGGGGGAGATTCGGATGCTAGAATGATGTTACTTCAAGCGAGGCAACAAAAGGCATTGAAGGAGGCAACTGACTATCTTTCATTATTTCGTGCCGATTCGATTGTGAGGGATGCCGAGTGGATTAGAGAGGCATTGACAAATCCATTTCCGTATGTGGATGATGATGGCAACGATGCTGCAGCTGTGAATGGACCACAGCCATGGGGAGGAGCACTTGGTCAAAGTTTTGGTGGATTCTGCCTCATGACGTACCTGTCATCGATTCAAAATCCACCCGAATTGATGTATTTTACTGGTGGCATTGCACCGATGAACACACCCGTTCGAGAAGTATACGATAGACTTTGGCTACGTGTTCGGGAACGTAGTTGGAAATACTATGAACAATATCCAGGAGATGTAGCATTGGTGAAGAAGATTGTTCGCAAGTTATTGGCTCATGAGAATAGTGCTGATCCAATCATACTGCCATCGGGTGGGATTCTGACGGCAAGGAGGTTTTTGCAAATTGGACTTGCGTTGGGCGGATCTCCTGGTTCGAGCTTTGCGAATATTCACTCGGTGATTAACTCTGCATTTGTAGATGAGGACTCTGATGAGATATCAAACGCTTTCTTGAAGAGAATCGACTACGAGCAATCCTTTGATGATGCGCCATTGTACTTTCTCTTACACGAAAGCATCTATGCTGACGGAGAAGGTGCGACGCAATGGGCAGCAAACCAATCCTATGAAGGTCATGTACAAGCCAATCCTGAATTCGATTACCGAGTGACATGTCAGGAAGACAATTCCAATCCAACACTATTCTTCGGCGAAATGGTTTTCCCGTTCATGGCACATGGTGATTTCAGTGAGTTGAGCAACAGTGGTATGCGTATGTTGTCTGAAGCCTTGGCAGAGAAGAGTGATTGGTTGCCACTGTTTTGCGAAGCCAACATGCGCGCAGCTCTTGTTGATAAGAAAAAGTCAAGAGCGGCAGCTGCTTGTTATTACGACGACATGTATGTTGATTTTGAATGCGCGATGAAACTTGTCCAACGTGGGTGTCCCTTGGAGGGAGTGAAAGTCTATGTGACAAACGAGTACCAACATTCAGGTCTACGAGATGATGGAGCAAATATTATCAATAAACTTGCGGCCATGTCAAAGAATCGATTGCACGTTCCATCATAAGGAATAATAAGATATTGATGCTAATCTAATTACTTTAACGAACTTGTAGCTTTTCAGCATACAAATTTTATCTATCGCCTGGCTGCACCAAAGGGAGAGGCTCCTCCAAATCCAGATGCAGGAGCTCCTCCGAATCCAGTGGATGATGCTATACCTCCAAAGCCAGTCGACGGCGCAGCAGCTGCGCCCCCAAAGCCTCCTCCCCCGGAACTAGCTGCAAGGGATCCAAACGTGCTGCCACCGGCAGCAGCAGCAGCAGCGAAACCACCACCTCCTCCTGACGCCCCAAATCCACCACCAGTACTTGATCCAAACGCACTTGCCGTCGAGGATGGTGCGCCCCCGAAGGGTGAAGTAGTGCCAAAACCGGCACTTGCCATGGATCCACCAAGAGGAGCCGGCGAGCCGAAAGCAGGCGTTGCATTGGTTGGGGTTTGAGTTGCAGTAATCCCAAAGATAGAGGCATCTTGATTATACTTTTTGGCCAAGTTGGTAAACAAGAGCTCTTCTTTTCCTGCATACTTGGCCAATAATTTGTCAACTTCATTCACTTTCGTTGGATTGTAAGTCTTGTAAAATTCATGTAACATATCTCGCGGGTTGCGACCACCAAAGTTAGAGCTAGCCCCAGCAGATGGTGCCTGAGCAGCAGAAGTTTGACCAAACGGGCTTGGGCCTGGTGCAGACGCGGACTGTCCAAAAGTCGATCCACTGGTGGTATTACCAAAAGGTGATGGACTCGGTGCAGAAGCACCAAATGCACCACCTGTCCCAAATGCGTTAGTACCCGAGGAGGCTCCAAAAGGAGAAGGAGACGCAGCAGCAGGCGTCGATCCGAAAGCATTGCTACCTGAACTGGATCCAAAGGGAGAGGTAGAAGCTGGCGTAGGAACCGCCCCAAAAGGGCTAGGCGCAGCTGTGCCAGGAGTAGGAGTTGAGCCAAAAGGGCTAGGTGCAGGTGCTGCAGCTGTGCCGAAACTAGTAGGAGGCTTTGACTCAGTTGCCCCAACAGACTTTGTTCTTCCCACAGACGGAAGAGATGAAGCGACACCGCTTCCAAACCCGAACGACGCAGTAGGTGCAGGTACCGCCGGTTCTGGTGCTGATGAAGTAGAAGTCATCTTAGGTTGAGAAGGTACTGTCGATGTGGGAGCACTATTGGATTTGTTTGAAACATCAGAAGGATCACAGGCATACCACTTCGCTGCAAAAGCTTTGAACATTTGGCGTTCCTTCCCCTTGTACTTGGCAATCATTTCTTCAGCTTGTCCCACGCGTGATGGATTGAACACACTCAAATATAGTTTTAACAACGCAAGCCAGTCAGATTTGTCTACGTCTTTCACTCGAGCCTCAAACTCTTCATTCAATGCGTTCGGTTTACTATATTTCTTCGCCAAAGCTACGAACATCTCAGCTTCCTTTCCCTGTAAAGGTAAAAAATTGTTTAGAAAACTGCGTTGTAGACGAAAAGAGGGTATAAATGGGCAACTTCACACTAACTCACTTTGTACTTGGCCAAACTTGCATCAACTTCAGCCACCTTGGCGGGGTTGTTCTCTTTGTAAAATTTGGTCAACACTTTCTTGTAATCTATGGAGTCAGAATCTTTCTTATCTCCAGTTGAAGCAAACGGACTCTTAGGTGCAGCTGAAGACATCGGTGGGAAGGCCGCAGCCGATGATGGCGCTGCAGTTTTGGCGAACGGACTCTTAGGTGCAGCTGAAGACATCGGTGGGAAGGCTGCAACTGATGACGACGCTGTAGGCTTGGGCACAGCTGTAGCAAATGGCTTGGGCGCATCCTTCGACATGGGAGGGAAAGCTGAATTTGATTTTGGCACACTCGAAGAAGATTTCGACTTCGTCGAGAGTATGGGAAATGCAGCATTAGATGTCGACGAGCTTGAGACATCGTCGGGCTTTGATTTTGTCGAACTAAGTTTCTTAGTCGGCGACGGGTTTGAGGCTTCCTCGGCATCACGATGAATAATGTTTCGTCCTAAAGCTAGTTTCTCTGGGGTAGTTCCAAATGCTGCCAGTGCAGTTTTCGCAGCCTCAGTTGAGTCAATTTGCTTCAGTTTCTGAGGAATTTCTACCTTGAGAAGCGGTTCATTTGTGTTCCATTCTGGGCGCGCCTTCACGCCCGCAAGAGGCGACGCAAAAAGAGCCTTCGCAACAGGCCTTACGGTGGCAGGTTGAGGAGTACTGTTCCCGGGCTTGGATAGCTTTGAGGTCGAAAAAAGCTCACTTCTGCCCTTTGACTTCCAATCAGGAATGCCTTGACTTTGATCAGCAGTTGAGCTCCGCGATATCAATCTCTCACGCAAATAAAACGTGTTGGAAGAACAAGAGTCATTACTAGATAACGAACTCGCAGCCTGGCGCAACATAGCGTTGCGCTTGATGATGGAAGATTGCGGGTTTGATGGGTCCCTCTTTTTCAGAAGTGGTGAAGTGAGGTGACTCGTAGGAAGTGGCGATATGGTCCGGCGTGAAAATGCCCCGCGACTTCTTACCCTGACTTTCTTTGCACTACGTGGAGGGTGACCATGTGTTGCTTTGTAAGACGAAGATAAAGTGGTTGTCTTCTCTAGTAGTATCTTCACAAAGCTGTCAAAGTCCCTAACATGATCATAACCACTAGTTAGTGACATGAACAAAGCCCTGGTGGCTGATCGCGAAGTTTTGGAGAGAGACAAAGACACTGCTCCCGAGTGATCATCTTCGTCTTCTTTAATATCATCGAAGAAAGAGAAAATCTCTTTATTCAGTGCTAACCGAGTATCGACAATTGATATTAAATTCTGAATTTCACGGCATTTGTAAACAATTTTGCGGCGTTTCCATTCGGACTCAGCATCAAGTGGTTCCTTTCTTGCTATATTCT
The DNA here is from genome assembly GCA_036940005.1 of Skeletonema menzelii. Taxonomy (NCBI): domain Eukaryota; phylum Bacillariophyta; class Thalassiosirophyceae; order Thalassiosirales; family Thalassiosiraceae; genus Skeletonema; species Skeletonema menzelii. Next base: position 51,395 of record JALLBH010000075.1, read on the forward strand.
TCGGCGCATTATCCGACGTTTGTTCTTCAAGTGCAATATTAGTCTCTTTCTTTTGCTTCTCCAAGTCATCTTGAATGCTCAAAAGATGAACCAAGCGTTGTTGCACATCAGCATTTTCTTCTTCCGAGCGAGTAGCATTCGATATTTTTTCTTGATATATGTTGATCATTCTTTCAATTGATGTTGCGAGGTCTGATTCAATACACACACTAGCGCCACGCGAAAATTCCTTTACAGCTGCAGTTGCTTCACAAAAAAGAGATACTTGTCTCCAAAGCTCGGCTTCATAACCGGAGGAGACAGAATAACTCTTCTTTGGCGGGGCAATGGCAGTCGGTGCTGGTGCTTTGGCATCAATTTTAGACACATCAGTGCCTGTTTTCTCACCAGATCGTAGTTGTCCACAAGCCGTGATGGTGACAAGTGCACTGGTCTTCCCAGATGGCTTTGACCCCACCGCTTCTATCGCTTCCACGACATCCATTCCTTCAACAACTGCCCCAAATACAACATGTTTACCATCCAAGTGGGTTATAGGGCCACGCTTGGTACATAGGAAGAATTGTGATTTGTTGGTATTTGGGCCGCTGTTGGCCATCGAGAGGATGCCTGGTCCAGTGTGCCTGAGAGCAAAATTCTCATCTTTGAAGTCTCCAAACATGCCATTGTAAATGGACTTCCCCCCAGTTCCATCCCCTTTAGTAAAATCTCCGCCTTGACACATGAAATTGGGAATAACACGATGAAACTTCGATCCAGCGTAGCCAAATCCCTTTTCACCTGTACACAAAGCACGGAAGTTCTCAGCTGTGATAGGAACCACATCTGCACGTAACTCAACAACTATTCGACCAGCCTTCTTACTTCCTATTGTGATGTCAAGATAACACAAAGGATTTTTCGAGTCAACAATTTTGGCATTAATGAAGTCAGCTGCTTTCGAGGACGTTCCAATAAATGGACTCTTAGGAGCCGTCTTTGACATAGGAGGGAATGCCGAAGAGGAAGAGGGAGCAGGTGAAGCGGCTTTTGTCGACGTTGAAGAGAATGGGCTCTTAGGAGCTGTGATCGATAATGGAGGGAAGGCTGAGGAAGAAGCTGAAGTAAAAGGACTCGTTGGTGCTGGTGCCGTCTTTGACATTGGTGGAAATGCGACGTTTGCCGATGATGACTTATCTTCTTTCTTTGGCACAGAAAAATTGAAGCCACTTGACGTCGGAGCTTCACTGGTAAGTTTACTACCAAAATTAACGAAAGGATTCTTTGGAGCTTCCTTAGACAGTGGTGGAAATGCCGAAGAAGACGCAGGAGAAGGAGCTGTCGTGGTAAATGGACTCTTTGGTGCCGTCTTTGACATTGGTGGAAAGGCCGAAGAAGACGCAGGAGCAGGAGCTGCTGCTGCTGTAGATGTCATCGTAAATGGACTCTTTGGTGCCGTCTTTGACATTGGTGGAAAGGCCGAAGAAGACACAGATGCAGGAGCTGCTGCTGTAGATGTCGTAGTAAATGGACTCTTTGGTGCCGTCTTTGACATTGGTGGAAAGGCCGAAGAAGACGCAGGAGAAGCTGCTGCTTTCGTAGTAGAGGTGAACGGATTCTTTGGAGCAGCCATAGACATGGGTGGAAATGCAGCACTTGATGAAGTAGAAGTCTTTTCTTCTTTCTTAGGAGCGGCAAAGTTGAAACCAGAAGATGCACTAGCCGGGGTGGAAGATGTAACACTAAACGTAAAACCGCCAGATGCAGGAGTGGTAGTATCATCCTTCTTCGGTGCAGCGNGTGGAAGATGTAACACTAAACGTAAAACCGCCAGATGCAGGAGTGGTAGTATCATCCTTCTTCGGTGCAGCGGCAGCAAAGTTGAAGCCTTTTGTCGCTTCTGAAGACGATGGAGCAGGGGCTGCTGCACTGCCACCAAAGGAAAATCCACCGGCACCAATACTGCTAGATGCTGCAGGAGTTCCAAATGAAAATCCACCCGCCCCAATACTTCCAGCAGCTGGAGCAGCGACGGACGCTTTTGTACCTGCAGCCTCGCCTTCAGATCCTGGCTTTGGTGTCTCGCAGGCTGGGCATACAGAAGCTGACGGGCTGTTTGTTACCATACAAACATTACACTTCCACGATCCTTCTTCCGATTTCTTGAACATTCCACCCCAGCCTTCTGCTGCTCCCCCGGTACTATCCTTCGCAGCATCGGAGCTATCAGCTAATTCTTGTCCAGCTGTACTCTCGTCGTCAGACTCTTCCTCACTGTCACCGTCTCCGAACAGCCAGTCGATATACCAATCAATGAAGGCTTTGCGTGTGATCACTTTATCGTTGGATGTGCCATCAACACTGCTAATCTTTTTGATAGTGCGTCGATGCTCTTCTTCACAATACGTTGAGCCCAACGATTCCAATAGTTTGGGAAAGTCTGTTACGGAAATTTGACCTGCTTCCTTCGCGAGAGCATCAAATGCCTCTTCTGCCTTCTCCTTCTCTTCTGCGATCTCGCTCTCTTGTGAGGAGCCATCATCGTCATCATTTTGGTCAACTAGATTGCAATACCACCGAACAAACGCATTTCGAGTAATATCGCCCTTGCCATCTTTATCGATCGAGGCAAGTTGCTTGTCCATCTCGTCGCCGTGGAAACCCTCGCCAACTTCATCAACCAGTGCTTCAAACTGAGACGATGGTAATGTTGTTGTGCATCCGTCGGCGTCTGAAAGCACGCTGTCGAACGCCTGCGCAGCTTTCTTGCCAGGTCCACTCGAAAGTTCTTNATCCGTCGGCGTCTGAAAGCACGCTGTCGAACGCCTGCGCAGCTTTCTTGCCAGGGCCTGTGTCGGTAAGATTATTAATCTCGCCGATGTGAGTAATTTCGCTTGAATCTGTTCTGCTTTTGTCTGGAGCAGCTGATGACTCTGTCTTGTTTTCTGGCGAAGTTTGTTCTTCTTTTTTCGTCTCACCAAATAATGGTTTCACCATTCCTGGAGCCATCGTACCTGTAGAATTAGCACTACCTGCTGTATTGCTAAATGTTCCAAATGGATTGGCGGTTGAACTCTCAAATGTTGGTATGGCCGTCCCGGACCCAAAGGCAATGGTAGGTTTTATTGGTTCTTCACTCTTAGGAGTTTCCTTTTGCACTGTACCAAAACCTGCACTTTTATCAGTTGACGTAGCCAACGTGCCAAAGCCGCCTGTAAACGTGGCGCTAGATCCAAACACCGGAGCAGATGATCCTGACCCAAATACTGGCTTGGAAACCGATTGATTTTTCGCAGGTGCAGATGCAACGGCGGATCCACCAAGAGCAGAGGGAGAACCGAATCCAAAAGAAGTGGCAGTTGATCCAAACGCAAAGCCACTAGCTGTTGGCGCCGAGCCAAATGCACTTGACGATGTGGCAGTCGGATTCGCGTTGGATGAATCACCTTTGAAGGAGAATGACGGAGTTCCAAAATTGAAGGAGGGCGCGGAACCAGTTCCAAAGGCTGGCTGCGTCGATGGAACATCATCTTGTTCGCTCTCTTCATCACTATTATCCGAAGCATCAAGCGAATCGATTGATGATTCTTCATCTTCTAAATGTAAATCAAGACCACCAAGTATGCAAGCTTCTGCTGCCACTGTTGCGAGAGATACCGGTGAAGATGCAATAGGAAGGGCAACGCTCATGTCAGCTTCCACTGCGGTACCGTCCAACTCACGAGAAAAGAATTCTGCTCCCAACGTCTCATGGCATGGGACAAACCCCGTCAGACTCCCATCAGTGCACGCCAAGGTTGGAAATGGATGCCATCGCTCCATCCCCGGAATGGGAAGCATGACTACTCCCAAACCCATCAAGAATAGAAATTCATCGTCTTCATCCGTCGGACAAGACATTTGGTTACCCTCCTCAAGATCAATAATGTCCCACGTATCATTCTGCTTCGTAACAATCGCGACATCACTCCCCACATTACAACCCACCAATAACAGAGTAGATGTATTGCAAGATAGGGTGGAGGTGTGGAAGGCGTGACGACCACCCCTGGGAACAGAAAAGAATGGCACTACGTCCCCCAGTTCAGCCCAATCCCATGATGTTGGGTCCAACTGCGTACCAATCAGAAAACTAGCCTGGTGCTCATTCGGATCATCTTCATCGTCCTCGTCACCATCGCAATCTGGATCAATTATAACTCGTGTCAATCCCATGGCTATCGATTGAGAGTCGAACCAATTCAAGTGTGTAATCTTCCACGGGCCATCTTCATCTTCTTCCTCTAACAATGGATGATGAATAAATTGAACTTCGTTTGTTCCCGTTGTTGTTGAGATGGATGCAAGTCCAAGTTTGCCTACATTTGTACCAAATAAAAGTACAATTGTGCCATCACTTTGTTGTTGGTTTATTGCCGTTGTTGCACAACTAATGTATATATCATTACTATCAATAATTCCAGAAGGGGGCAATAAATTGGTTGGACTATCCGACGCTGCATCCATCAGCATCACATTGCTAAAAGAAGGATTGGAGAGCTCCTCGGCCACGACAATAAATTGATATTGTCTATCACTGTCATGAATAAATTCCAACGTTGGAAATTGTACATTAGCTGGTTCATTGATTGCGGAAGTTACCCATCGTTTTGTAAATTGTATGGATGTTTGATTCTCATTGGTCTGGTATAGCACATTGAAACATTGAAGGGTACCATCAGATGAACCAATTAATAACAATCTTTGATCATCCGAACATGTCATTCGTGATATCAACGAATCTTCATCATCGTCAGAGAGGGAGATAGTCCCAATAATTTTCATCCCTCCACCCTCGATATTATATTTGTTTTCTGCATCGTCTTCACTCGTCAAACCGCTGGGTGGGACGAGTTGCACTGCCTCCACAGCCACACCATTGTTTTCTGCTACAGCCCGGAATAAAATGCCCGGTACAGCGGCATGTTTATTGTTTTGAGTATTGCTGTCGCAGCAGCATAGAATGGATCGTCCATTTCCATCTGCACGCTTGGCACCATCATTCGATGCTCCTGATGTGCTGGGAAGCGAAGTGAAGGGTTTCAGAGCGAGCGCTTCGGATAGGTCCGAATTATCGTCCATGATTGGGGATTGATCAATTGGCAGTTCGGTTGTGCCGTAGTAAATAGCTCCAGACATGAAGACTTAGTTCGATTAGCAATGGTTACTATGATTGGGAGAGGAAGTCATTCATTTAATTGGAGATGTTCATTGGACTACCATACTATGTACTACCATACCATACCATTGATTGATCGAGAGCAATAACGGCACGAAAAAAAAATCATATGATTCGATTTTTGCGGTGATGGTGAGTAGTCACCTTGCTTATCTTCATCTATCGGGGTATGCTACGAAAGACGCGTCGTCTCTGCAAATTCCCACTTCCCTCCGACCTTCTGTAGCGGAGCCGCTTCGAAATCGAGAAACTGGCCGATGGTCGAAACAACATCGTAGAACGCAAGTATTGGAATATCTAAGACACTTCATAGGCAGCGATGAAGACATCCGCATTGCTCTTCCTTACAGCTGCGAGCGGTTGCTACGCGTTTCAGCCTGTCCCGGCAAGCAGAGACGTCACGTCTCGTGCATCTCCATTGCTTCACGAAACAAAGGTACATATGTTGTGCTGATGCTGCGTCAGCGCCGAAGTTGATCCAACCACCTCTAATCATTCATCTCTTGTCGTATCATCTCATCACATCATCTATTTATTTAGGCCGACCTTGAAGATCTGGCAAAGAAATTGAACCCAGTAATCGGCTACTACGACCCTCTTGGACTGGGCGGCAGTCGATTTGCCGGGCGCACTAATGAGTTCACAATAGGGTTTCTGCGACACGCAGAAATCAAGCACGGTCGTGTAGCCATGGCTGCTTTCGTTGGGTACTGTGTCCAATCAAATTACAGGTGGCCTTGGGCCATGACACTGGATGGTTCATCATTCCCATCATTGGCATTATCGCCACCAGAGCAATGGGATGTACTCCCTTTTGCGGCAAAGCTTCAAATCATTCTGTTTGTTGGGTATTTGGAATTCTACTCGGAGATTTCGTCATCAAAAGGGCAACCAGGTGAACTTGTACATTATTGCAAAGGTGGCATCCCAGGCAAGTATCCAACATTTGATGCCAATCCTCATCCAGTTCCGTTCAATCTGTACGACCCATTCAACCTACACAAGAACATGTCGAAGGAAGAGAAAGAAAGGAGACTACTGGTAGAACTAAACAACGGACGGCTGGCCATGTTTGGCATTTTGGGGTTTCTTTGTGCACAAACAACACCTGGCTCGGTTCCTTTCCTAAATGGAATGTTCAGATCTTATACAGGAGAAGTGATGGCGCCGTTTCAAGGAGATATTGATATTATATTGGGTGGACGATCAATGGTGGAGGCATGGCACTTGAATTGAGATTTAGTTTTGGAAGAGAGTCTATTATTATTTGTTTCTGGTACACTTCACGCTCTTGATATTATTTGTTTTCATCTACGTTTAAGCACACACTTCTTTTCACTATCAAGAAACAATGTCTATCACTTTGAATGATTTCGGATTTTGTCATTGAAGATTGTTCAATCTGCGACTGTTGATGCACACGCTTTTTAATGTCATCATCCACGAGTGCTGTTATTGTTTCCTCCTAAAACTTGACCACATACTCCCCGGCGACGCTTTCTGTTTCTCTTTCTGTTGCTCTGCTTCTTCATGTTGTTGTTGCTGCTGCAAAACTTCTTCCATTCTTTGCTGTGATTCTCTTTCTGCCTTCATTATTGCCTGGATTTCACGGCGTGCCCCCTCTGGTATTGACTGTTCGCCCTCCTCAAAAAGCCCTCGGAGTTTGTCTCTGTCCGCTATGAATGGAAGATATATAGTTGCAAACCCCAGAGCGCCTACGATTGCGGTCCCAGCGAACGCGACAAGCTTGCGTCCATCAGTACGAGACATTGTGAAGAAGAGATATATGATGTAGTTGATTTGAACTCTTGATGTCGAATATAATATGTACAGCCTTTGAGGTGGGAATCAAGGGGTGGGAATGGCAAAAAAATGCAACAACTTATTGGGTGGATTTTCCTTGCATGTTTCATGTCAACAGAATAAGGGTGGGGTAACTTATATTTGAATAAAACTTAACTTTATTGATATCTAAGGGGAAACTATTTATATGGATAAAAATAATGTTGAAATGGGGATGCTCACTTCATTAATAAATGAAAATGTCGCCACATGATGAACATGCTCCAAAAAATCATTTTCGTATTATTTTGTGCAATCTGACTCCTATATTAAAACCATGTCCTTTGAACTATCAGCCAGAGACGGTTCATCAGCCACCTCAGACGCCGACAAGGCACCATTGCTTCCAATTCATGAGGGACAAGTATCTTCTTCCCTAGATGCCCCCTCTCCAGCATCAACAATGAATGTGGGTCCATCCGCCGCCATCAACAATGACACAAAAAATCGAGCCATACAACTTCTCTTTGGAGCAGGCGGGATATACGCCTCATTCTTATACTATGGATCATTGCAAGAGGATGTCTTTCGATATGAATCTGAAGATGGAACGAAATTTACCCACGCTTGGTATCTACAAGTTCTTGAGTCACTTGCAAATGTCACATTCGGCACAATTGCACTAATCGTTATGGGTGTTACTAGTAACTCGAAGAATAGTTTGGGACTGTGGTGGGGAGGGACGCCTAATTTACCGAAAAAGCCTTTTTTGAGCAGTGGATTTAGCCAGGTCTGTTCCAAAGCATTTACAAGTTTGGCGCTGGCAAACGGGCTCAGTTTTCCAGTCGCCACTCTTGCAAAGAGTGGAAAGATGGCGCCTGTCATGATTGGTAGTTTAATACTTGGTGGGGCAACATATGGACTCAGAGATTATCTCCAAGTCGTTGCAATCATTGGAGGGACAGCTATCCTTTCAATGAGTAAGAAGAAGTCATCGACATCAGAGTCTACGCCATTGGGTGTTGTGTTCATTCTGCTGGCTCTCGTAATGGACGGTGTCACTGGTGGAGTACAAAAACGCCTCCTCGCTGATATGAAACGAGTCCAAGTCACTCCGCAGCCATATGATTTGATGACATATACAAACCTCTTCATGATGCTCTTCGCATTATTAATTTCGGTTGTGCTTGGAGAATTCACCCAGGGAATCGCGTATTGTTCTAGCAATCCCAAGGTTTTTAGCCTTATTTGGAAGTTTTCGATGTGCAGTGCCATAGGCCAGTCCTTCATATTTTATACTGTGGCAAGATTTGATCCTTTGGTGTGTAGCACAGTGACCACCACAAGGAAGATACTTTCCGTTTTATACAGCATTTGTTTTAAAGGTCACTCAATTGCTGGTCAAGGTTGGGTAGGACTCTTATTGGCAATTGGAGGAATTGCTTCGGAGGTAGTGCACAAGGTTATGGGTGCAGGAAAAAAGAAGTTGAAAAGTAAGACCAGTATCTAGAGGGGAACCTGGTGAATGTGGATGTGCTGTATTGCAAATTAGCAAATCTGATCCTTTTGAATGCCTTCTTTTTGCAGGTCTTGGAAGTTCGTAGAATGGATAGTGGTTTCTTATGAAGTTTATCTAGTCGTATTGAGAGAAGAAGATACAGATGCAGCCCATGTTTAAATTTATTTGGAGGTCTTAAGCTAGAGTAGTATTGCACTTACAATACCAATGCAGTTTGTGACCGAGATATGGGGGGTGTTATCTCAGATAGTACATAGTTCGACGGTTTGTCAGCATCAAGTTTTTATGTAAAAATCGAATGGCTATCATGTATGGTTTTTACGTAGGAAATTGTAAAAGCACCTTTTGGTACATAGGAGTGAAGATAATGGGAATCTACATGAAA
>JALLBH010000076.1:0-54922 GCA_036940005.1 Skeletonema menzelii
TACGCAAGCGGTGCCTCCATCCATTATACAATCGCCCCCGTCGTCGTCTAATATCGATGATGACGATGAGGGGGAAGTTGGCGACGACATTGCTTGGACCGAAGAATCCCTGAAGAAAATGAAGAACGTTGAGTTGCAAAACATCCTAAAAGATCTAGGTCTGAAGAAAAGTGGCAAAAAGGCCGAACTGATCGATCGAATTTTGGGCCGCGAAGCTGTTGCGGAGAAAAAGAAGAAGCCAAAGTGGAAAAATAGCAAGGCCAGAGCGATGCTCGTAAGAATGTTGATGGATAAACAATCTAATGTTCATAAAATGACATCGAAGGAGATTCAAGCCTCTCACAAATGGTTTCAGGAGTATGATCCGACATCATTCAACCGCTATGTGAGGGACTTAAGAAAGGTTAGCACCAAAAAAGTTGCAGTGGTAGTAGAAGACAATGATATCATCAAGAGAGAGCTGAACAGATTCCCACGTCCAAGCAAAACGATTCGAGGCGAGCCATTTTGGGACAACCATCCAGCCAAACTTCTCTTAAGAGAAGATGTAAAAGCAGGAAAGCACCTCGAAATGAAGCCAAAACTTCTTCGTCAAACTCGCAGCGAATACAAAGAATTCAGTCTCGAAACTTTTCGTGCACATGTTTATCAGGAAAAAAGGCACCAAAAGGAACTACCAATGCGTATTAGCAGACGCAACAAGAAGGCACAGTATAAATACGACAAAGAAGTAAAGGAAAACATTAGCATCTGGGAAATAGAAAATGATTGCGATGGCAACGATGTCGAAGATGATGAAGTTTCAGATGATGAAAGTGAAGAAGAGTAAGAGATGGATCGTATGTAGATGAGAGTGGTGATTGTATAGATAGATTATTAGCACTGTAGAATAACTTCCAATTAATTCAATTTGGCTTTATTATAATTATGTTTCCCAAAGAGGGCGATGCTGAAGATCAAAGTGCACCACAACCATCAATGCTTCTACGCATAAATTGTGAAGATCCATTTTGTTTTCAGTGCTAGTCCCATGCCGAAATCTGTGCCTCAAGATAGCATATGAATCCAAGCGAGAATGATACGATTCCTGTCGATTCTGCGCACGATCTATGAACTCTGTCACCTCTCTGTCTTGTCCGTATCTCTTCACGGTTACCTTCTCAGGGATTCCCTCGTAAGCACTATCAGCGATTGCTTTCTTCCCCTCAGGCAATTGAAAATATAATGCTGTTCGATCCCAATCCTCTCTGGGAGTGTCCTTGTTCTCTGCACCACAAAATATAGGTTTATCGTGGTGCTTCCCCGGTGGAAAGGGGCCTCTCTTCCACACACAGCAATTATGTCGAACGGGCACAGCATATTCGTACTTCAGCCCACTTGATTTAGACTTTGGATCATACCACTTTGTGCTGGGCGTACCCCGAAATTCTTGTGTGATGTATGTCACCGTATCAACAGACAGCCAATGCACTTCGTCCGGATCAAACATACTTATATCCAATGTAATTTTTTCTTCAAAGAAAGATCTGATATTTTCGGCTATCTCTCTTACTTTCTTTCGACAGAACTCCTCACCAAACCCCCATAAACCAGACATGCAGTGCTCCACAGGGTAGCATTTGAACCAATGCAGCGTCATCATGAGAAACTTAAAAGAAAAGCTCTCACCAAACCTCTTTACCAACTCAAGCAGCAAATCAGTAACGCTTATCGGTTCAGGACCAAAATGTGCTTTGAAACGATCGACAAGAAGTTGACGATTTTTCACATTATTTTGCCGCTGTGGAGAAAATCCAACGTAATTGAGCCCATGAAAGAGAACCGTATCTTCTGTCATTTCAGAACTCTTCGGTTCGGTGAGGACGTCGGGCAATGATGCGGAGGTGCTTCTTGTACGATTAACATTAGTTGATCTAGAATGACCTCTTCCACCTGCTTGCTGCGTTTGACGCCCACCAACAATCCTCGAAGCCGAAGCCTCTCGGACATGCCCCCTTCCGGGTAAGTTATTTCTACTGCCACTGCTAAAGTTGTACATGTGATCAAAATAATAATGAAGCCCTACCCTGTGCGTGCATGCAGAGCTCGATGAGAGAAGATGTTCGCGGGATTTCAATCTCGCGAAGTTCGCGGAGTTTGAATCATGAAGTTTGAGTCATGTTGCACCAAAGTCCAACGACTTTCACTCCATCGCTCAGGCAGGCCGGAGCGAGCAAAAGCAACCGTTCATAATGCAACCAGATCAATTAATCATCCAAGTGTTGACGTACTTGATCCTCGTTGATCACAAGCAGCTCACTCCATCAGTGTTGAGGGACCATTTCTTGCGCAAAGACGGATCGGAGATCTTCCTCGACTACTCCATCAATCACATCAATCGGAACATTGCTACACCTCTCAAAAAGTCCCTACTTTCATTTCAGAAAGGCAGCCGAAAGTCAAAGTTTCAGCCCTTGCCACAAAACTGGAGGGTCACTTACTACATCGTAAGACGACCTGGATCTGAAGCAAACATAGTACTTCCTCCATTTACCACATCGCACTATCAGTCTCAGTTCACGATGGCACAAGCATCATTCTCGAACCGTTCCACCAACGGACGCGGGTCCGCCCTCCGAAACAACGGTCACAGCCGAAACAACGGTCACAGCACCCCACTACTTAGCAGCCCAGACCTATCTACAAGGTCAACTTCATCCTTTCTTGGGACAAATCTGAACCAAAGTGGGGGTGGGAAAGGATGGGATTCGCCGAATGTTATATCTTTCACCCCAACAACCATTCGTCAGATTTCCCGTGATGATGTGCCCGTTGATATCCATCTTCGCCTTCTCTTCAACGAGCATAGGCAGGCAACCTGTGGGTGGCCGTTTGGCCTCTTCTCCGGCATTATTCCCAATTGGGAAATTGGTCATGATGCTCACGATGTTCTTCTCTTTGCGGAGACAAACGTGAGCGCCGCAGGGAAACTCATCGCACACTACCATCCAGCCGTGCTCTCCGACAATCCAGAACAACCTGGAATTTTCTACCATGTCTTGGAGGGGGTTGCGTCTGCTGAGATCCTCCAATTCGCCAAGGATAGAATCAAGAGCGATAAGTTTGTGGGTGAAGATACGAAGCCCTTCGCGACCGCCTGCAATGTTTGGAACGGCCTGCTCCAAGAGATGAATCACAGGCTCTTGAAAGTGTTTGTTGAGTTCTCTAATCTCGGCCAAGCATTGGACCCGGGAGTCCTCCAGAATCCCTTGAGTCTTCAGGAAGACAAATACGCCCTGACTGCCCGCATGATTTCTGCACCAGTTTCAATCGATGTAGGCAACATGATTGTCAAGGATTTCGAACACACCAATATCTTTCTCGCAGGGATGAAAGGAAAGAAATGGAAAACCACAGGCAGCACTGGAGACGCTTATGCTTCCCTAATTGGTGATGATGTTTTGCATAATGACGATGGTATGGATGATCTTACAAGTGGCATGGAGAGTATTGCTTATCAGGTATGTTCATCTTTGCTGTTTCATCTCCTCTTGTATTTCAGATTCAACTATTGTAACATCTTTACTTTTTCAGGCGGTGGTCATAGCGGCTTCGACACGCCCTCTCTTAACACACCTCCTCCTCGTCGCTTCATTCGTCGCTCTGGCAATACCGGTACTGCTGTTACCTTCACTGAGGACAGTACGGCGCAATCATCCGAAGGTGCGGGGGCGAACGATTTGAGCTATCTCAAGGAGATGATTCTTGCGACATATCCAAAGTTGAAGGCACTCAACACTTTCGAAGGTAATAACGCCCTCTGGAAGGCTGTCGCTGATGCAGATGTTGGTATGCGCTCAGGATATACCGACAGAGACTCGCTCATTAAAAGGGACACTATCCATATCCAGGAGAGACACCCAGAAAAGTTCATAGAGTGCATTCCAGGTGGATCAAATGAAAACTTCAAAAAGAAACGCATCCTTCGTAGCTTGCAGGAGAAGATTGAATATGATGGGCAATGGGGAGACAAAGTGGACATCCAAGCTATCGCGGACTCTCAATGTGTGGCGATGGAAGTTTGGGAGGCGGCCAACATGGAAGAAGGGCCTCTCGTATACGATCCCGAAGAGGCTGGAGAGGATCTGAAAATCATCCTTATTCAAGATGGAGATGAGAAGTTCCATAACGTGGTGTTGTTGCCTGACAAAGGAGGTGGATTGTCTGTCCGTACTAATTTGGAAGGTGTACTCGAAGAGAATGCTCCCGTGACTCCGTCCAGTGCACGTCGTGCACTGAACGCTGTCTCAACCGGTGTCTCGGGTGTTGTTAACGCTGTCTCGGGTGTTGTTAACTCTGCTGCAAGATCTCTTACCGGAGGGAATATTGGGGGTGATACAGATGACGTCCAAACCCCTGCCGCACCCGCCCCTGCTCCCGCCCCTGCACCCGCTTCATCCAACACCAACACTGGTCACCGCTATCCCAAGAGGGTGAGGGGAGCTCCAAAGAACTAGGAATACGAGCAATATGGGTTGCTCAAACAGTCAGGGAGGCCTTCATCATCAAGTTTGCATTATTCCATGTGCAAATGTCTCAATTTCTCGCGAAGGTCGGAATTCAAACATTTCATCATATATCATTCTCATTGTTATGTCGAGNCCATCCCCAGTGAACTAGTGCTTACCATTGTCATCGCCAAATTCTTCTTTGGTTAAAGATTAATGTATTATGGCAGCCCACCACAGTCTGCTGAGAGATATGGCGGCCAACACTTCAAGCATGCATGGAAACTCATGTCGATACTTCGTCGATACTTCATCGACACCTCCATTGTCGACCGTCGATACTTCTTCGACAGTTGGTCGACATTTGGTAGATACTTGGTAGACACTTAGATACTAGTACAGTAACTTACGTACCGACGTGTGTGTTGCGGATTTTGGATCAGTGACATTAGCGTCATCACCAACTTTCTCCTTACGCTGTACCTTCTTCTCTTTGGATTCGGGATGCATCGAGTTCTTCTTTTTCTTTTGAGTAGCAGCAGTTGCAGCAAACACTTGTCGTTCTTCCTTCGCAACTTGACGAAACTCTTTCACTGCATCTTCCACAAATGGGACTCGAATGCTTTCCATGTTACCATATCTAATGCAATTTGTGTATTGTAGGAATGTCGATGCAACATTCGATACATACCTCCCAAGAGCTCGTTGTCGAAACGAGTGTGCACCATCCAGTCGCTTCTGCTGCTGCTGTTGTGGCACACGCAGATTATCTTGTGATAGCATTGATATATTCGTATACAATTCCTTCTCCTCCAAAGACAATTTGTTCAATAAACGTTTCGATCCATCATCGTCAACTTCCAGAGCCATGCACACTCGAATCACAGAGACGCCATTGCCCAGAGGGCTGGTGTTGCGGATCGTTCCAAAGGGAGTAACATTTCGAACAACTTTGGTTTTACGCAATGATGCACGAAACGAGCTGGCGGCGAATGTTAGTATCATGATGAAGAGAGTTGTCCGTTTCACCTTTTGAGTTTGTGTAACGGAAGAAGCTTCAGATTTATTATTTCGTTTCCTGACATATTTTGTTGTTTGAGGGTATTGCCGTCGTGATGTGACCGTATTAGTATTGCTATTATTTGGATATGGCTGAGATGGATTTGTTTGAATGGATATTTCGCTTCGTTGTTGATGATGATGATGTGTACTCTGATATAATGGGTTACCTTGCAAATAATAGGAAGAGGGAGAAGAAGTAGAAGATGATGATGCAATCGAAGGAACCAGCAATATTGATACAATTGTCAATATACGAAATAGTGCCATTCCTTGCGACCATTTGCTTGCCAACAATTGTCGTATTCTATTCAATGCGCGGCGAAACGACAGAGTAGTAGTCGATGAGTTTCTCGTCGTTTGATGTATTGAAAATGGTACAGCCATGCAATGATTTCTACCAAGGCGAGGATTGTCGTGTCGATATTGATCATTCTGACTGATAATAGAAGAAGCAACGACGAAGGATAACTGATTTGATCTACTTGATCTACACCATTTGATATTGTTTCCGTCGACAGAACGTATCGAATTTCTGCCAGTAGGTCGATATCTGGAGTTGCAGAAAGCTTCTGAGATGATGGTCATTGATGAAGACGACCGAATAGCCTCCAGATGAATACATGTAAAAAGGAGCAGGATTGTGATGAGAAGAAGAATCTTCATGGCTGTTACTGGCAGGACACCAATCGTCCTTTGTACTTATAACAAATAAGGATAGATAGTAACAAATGATAATCCACAGCCAACATCATTATCAGCCAACCCGACATTTTGGCCTGTACACAGGGTAATTTTAGGCACAAGGTGCTTTTCAAACTAATAATTAGTGTTATAGATTAATAATTTACATCCTGCTTATTAAAAATAAACCCTGTTAGAGAAACTTTTAGAAAGTACAATAGCGAAGCCACCGTTCACAGTAGCAAAGTCGGGTTAAGGTATGGGTATGGTGGCTGCGCTTACAGTAAGATAGCAGGCAGCAGTGCTACACTTTCTTCCATGATAACGATGGCTGCATCATTCCTCTTGATAATATTATCTTCAGCCCTTCTCGCGCCTCAAACAGCACACGCCTTTTCCGTAGCCCAACCTCAGCACCCGCCGCCGCAACGAGTGATCATCGTTGGAGCCGGCGTAGGCGGTCTCGCCACCGCTGCCCGCATCAAATCCACATTGCCTTCTACTAATACGGATGTGTTGATAATAGAAAAGAATGGTAGGGATCAATTAGGTGGACGGTGCGGAAGTTTTGATGTGACAGTGGAAAATTATTGTAATGATGGTGCCTTTCGTCACGAGAGGGGACCAAGTTTGTTATTGTTGAAGGAGGAATATGAGCGTTTGTTTGAGGATTGCGGAAAACGAGAATCATCATCAGGAACAATACCGAATAGTGATGTTTCACGACCTGCAACTGCAGCAGAAGCATATGGATTGCAAATGAAACAGTGCATCCCAGCATATCAAGTAGTGTTTGATGACGGTGATGCAATTTCTGTAGGATTTCCTCGATCGAAATGTCAGTCTGGTCTATCCATTGAAGAGATTAAGGAATTGCAAATGTTAGAGCAAGAGTCCATAGCTAAGTTGAATCGGCTTGAAAGTGACGGGTCTAAGAAGTGGCAAGAGTATCTGAATACATGTGCAGCATTCTTAGATTGTGGGTTGCCAAATTTTATAGAAGAGAGATTGGATGTTTCCACTTTACCAGCGTTCATGGTGGAAGCATTAAAAGACGGTGCAAAGCGATGGCCTTTGCAGCCACATTCAGCCATGCTTGATGCTCTGTTCAATTCTCCGAAACTGAAAGCCATGGCATCCTTCCAAGATTTATATGTCGGTTTGGAACCGTATATGAACGAACAACAGTTTGGGGGTGGTGTGCTCCGCAAGACTGCACCTGCAGTCTTTGGCTTGCTTGCTGCATTAGAGTTACATCCTACGAATGGCAAGGCTGGTGTGTATGCTCCTGTTGGAGGGTTTCGACAAGTGGCGGAATCAATGTTGGAATTGTGCCTTGATAATGACATCGAATTCAAATTTGACACCTCGGTTACTCGGATTACTGATGAGGGGGTATACTTTACATCAAAGGATGATAAAGAGGGAGGATTTTTACCTGCTGATTTGATTATTTGTAATGCAGATGTGCCCTTTGCTACGGAAACAATATTATCGGAATCATCGAAAGATGTCGATGTTGAAAAATACGATTGGAACGACAAGTTTGATTACAGTTCGGGTGTGATTGCCTTCCATTGGTCCTTTTCTCAACGAATAGAAGCGTTGAATACTCACAATGTTTTCATGTGTGCAAAGAATGCAGAGGATGCCGTGTCGAGTTGGAGTGTACTGCGTGATGGTGACGACTCTAAAAAGTCGACAAACAATAATTCAATGAAGGACCAGCCATTCAACTTTTACGTCCATCGTGCTAGTCACACAGACGAAAGCGCAGCTCCACCCGGATGTGATTCAATTATGGTGCTAGTACCATGTACGCCATTAGTGAGGAATCCTGAGTTGGCTTTACTACCGAGAGACGATGCGATATTGAAATACAAGCAACAATTTGATGAAGATCTAGTCAATGACGTAAGAGAGGCGGTGATGGAAAGATTATCAATACTTCAGGGGTTGGAAAGCTTGCAAGAGAAGTTAATTAACGAAGTTGTTGATACGCCTGGGACATACGCTGACTATTACAATGTCGGAGGAGGTGTACCGTTCGGATTATCTCATGGATTGGGGCAGCTCAGTCTTACCCGACCAAGTGCAGAGCCCCGCTCGCATGGCAATGTTCTGTTTGTTGGAGCTAGTAGTCGCCCGGGAAACGGTGTCCCACTTGTGCTTATAGGTGCCAGATTGGTAGCTAAGAAAGCTATCAAGAAGCTTCAACGGAACGGTCTGAACATCCAATGAACCATCTCTTCGTAACGGAGCAGCGAAGTGGTAGTTGCAAGGTTGAAGGATAGCGTCGATCGCCTTACTAGGGATCCAGAGCACATCGCTGGCACTAATCACAATCACGACGCTGCTGTAACTCTATTAAATGCCGGCTCTTGAATGCTTTACGAAGATCTGTTTCGAACTCTTCTGTATCAATATCCTTGCAGCTTTTACTCCTGAGAACAATAACGCTACTATCGTACTGACTTTCCTTGAACTGAGTTGGGCGTAGATGCTGTGAACCTTCAACATAACCATGATCACGTTTTGATAGTACTGTATGGCTACTACAATTCTGGACCAGTATATTGAAAGAAGACAATGCTGAATGATGAATTGCGTTGGTCAACGCGTTTGAATTGGATTTTTCATCTTCCTCGCTGTCGTGTTTGTGCTTCTTCTTTCTCTTCTTCTTCTTCCTCCTCTCAGTCGATGCATCCTGTCCATCTTTATTGTTATTCCTATCACTCCGACATGATGGGATTATGACAATAAATGTGACATCAATGTCACGTTCACGAGCTACGTCGAGCAAGTCCATCAAACGCTTCGCCATCTTCTCCATCACTCCAGGTGAAAAGGGTGGATTTGCTTCATACCAACCTGGACGCAATGTATTCGCGTTCAAACGAAAGAAGTCACCATGTGATCCAAAGAAACCATCAATATCTGGTGAAGGAAATGCGGAATAATATTGCGTCATGTTTGCGTTGAAGGGAGAAGCAAAACACTCAGTCCCAGAGCCATGTGTACCAAACCATTTCGCAAAACAGTCAAACACTGTATCATGAATGGCTCCCTGCATACCTCCTCCACGTAACACGTTGAGCTGCTGCCCTCCGGCAAGTGTCGAATAACGTATGATAATGGCGAAGAGCGCAGCATGAAAAACATGAGTCATTTGATCATTTGTAAGAGACGAATCGTCGGAGACGTACGTCTTATCAAACAAGCGACGGAGTTTGTGATAGTGTTGCCCGTTGACTTTGACTATAAAAGGCTTTGTCTTCTTTTGCACTTCATCGTTGTTGTCCAACGATGCTGAGGCCGATGAAGATTTTTTCTTTGTCGTTATGTAACTGAGTGAACAGACCAAGTCATCAGGCGATGATTTCTTCGTTGATGTACTTTCACCCGACACCCATTCCGCACGAACCAATCCACTGGTGGAGCCATTGCTGCTGTTTTTGCTTCGTTTCTTACCAAAGCCAAAATACGTACCAAATCTACTTTGCAATTGTTGTATTTCTTTTACAGCCTCAGAGCATCTTGACAAGAGCTCCTTCACTACCTGTTCAGCTTCTTCTTGTGTAGTATTTGTCTCATCACTGCCATCATTCATCTTCAATTTGTGTGCGACAATCTCATCGACGAGCCTTGTACAACTAGGATCTGTCTCTAGCGGATTACCTGGAAGTACCGCATCGATGAGTGCTCTCGTTTTCATTACTAATCGATCAATTTTACCCAACTTACTGCCTTCGTGATTTGCATTCTTCTCAGCGTCCAGTAATATTCGTGCTTCTTTCATCCTTCTTGCATCCTCACGTCCCTGTGCAGCATTCTCTTCGGAATGCAGAGCAGCTCGGCCATACTTCTTCTTCTGATTCTTAAAATGGAGTTTACTCGATGGATCAGTAACCCAACTCTCTGCAATGGATTGCATCCGATCCGACTCCTCTAGCTTGGAGTCCAGGAGCCATCGTTCAAATGTTGGCATGCGCAATCCAGGGCATGCTTGGAGGAGAAAGGTCGAAAGAGTTTCTACCTGCAAGTGCCTTGCCAATTCAACTCGTAGATTGGGTATCTCCTTCAATGTTGGCGGTGGTGTCTGAGATTGACTTATTTCTTCTGCTGCTTTCGAAGTAGTATCTTTGATGCTTGTAGATGATGACGAAGAACCACCCGCCTGAGCTGTGGCTAGCTCATTAAGACAATCAAGTTCATTGCCCCAAATGTCGTCAATAGTATCATCCGCAAGTTCTTGACCATCACCACTTATCCCAGTGATGTTACACACAGCTGACAACTCTTCTTGAGCAGAAGACTTCTTTTTGTTGCGTTTTCTGTCAAGTTTGCGCTTTTTCTTTTTTGGTGGATCGCTGCTGCTGCTGCCGCTGCCGCCGCTTGGTTTCGGCATCGTTGATAAAGACACTGTATAGTATATTTATTGGTGGAATGCAAATGCGAGAATAATACTTATGGTAGAGCACAGGGCAAGGCCATGGATATGATACTGTGCAGCTGATACAATTGATACATACCATACCTATCGCTTCGACTTCGACGGTGACGGTGATGCTGCTGCGACGACAGACGGAAAAGGCTTCGAATATTTATCCTTTTTATCTATCTATCGCTATCGCTATCGCAGTGTCGATAATAAACGTATGGCAAACATGACGACGCCGCCACCAGCAAGCTCTTCCAAGAACCCATTCAGCAGTGGTTTGGGGCGAGTAAGTTAGTGTTCTTCGATCGGGGCAAAATGACATTAGGCAGATTTATTTTTCAACACTATCATTTGATGCACATTTGAAAATAAAAAATCAAAACTGTAATATGTATTTGTCTTAGACAATATTTGCTTGGATCCAAGATCCAATGCCATCAAGCATCGATATTAAGTTTTCACAGTGACTAATGGTAATATTCTGTCTTCTTTCATCGTATTCAGGGTGGCAGGATGGGTGCATGGGTAGTGGCGATCGGTGTCGTGGTAAGTTATTATTTCACAAAGATATCATGTTGAGAACTGATGCAGAACGAAATAGCATTAGTTGTATTAATTTGTAATGCCTTATGTCAGAATTTTAGTCCGTAGTTGCAATATGTTTGATTAGCAAATGAGTGAATGTGACTCAATTATACCTCCGTATTCATTCTCTATACAACTCAGGCGGCATGGAATTACTACGATAATCAAAAGAATACAGCAGACTCGTTCTCAAAAGAGGAACAAGAGTCATGGAATACACAAAAGAAATCAGCCTCTGCTAAAAAGGAATAGATTCAATATATATTTACAAACAATCGACGTTTGGGGTTGCTTGATTGTACAAACATTGAAATAGTTTGAAGGGGTCTTAGTACTTGTGATTATCATCTAGCGGGTGGATCTAGTCCTTAGTCTTCTCGCTGCTACTGTAATGATTGCGTGATTTAGTAGTGGCAGGGTATGGTACACAAAATAGTTTCTTTGGGTGGGTTTGATTCAAATGTTTTCTGTGATGCGTTGTCGTGGCAGTTGTGATTGGTAGTAACGCATCGTCGAGGCTTCTTGTGCCGGTGTTGATTAGACATCCAATGCAGGAGAGATTTTGTCAAAGAAGTTATCCCGATCATGCATATCTTTGTCTGCCTTGACATCATAAGCAAATAGATTCCCTTCGTTGAGATAATGGTCCCTAGAATTATAAGATAGATGAAGCATCAGAGATATGCGAAGCAGCACGAATACAACATTA
The DNA here is from genome assembly GCA_036940005.1 of Skeletonema menzelii. Lineage (NCBI taxonomy): Eukaryota > Bacillariophyta > Thalassiosirophyceae > Thalassiosirales > Thalassiosiraceae > Skeletonema > Skeletonema menzelii. Next base: position 11,966 of record JALLBH010000076.1, read on the forward strand.
TTACTCAACCGGTTTTCAAGTAATATATTTACCTTTGCTGCAATTCAGTTTGAAGGAGAAGCAAATCTGCCAAATCATGGCGATCGTCAATTTCTTTCTGGCATGCTTCTGCTCCATCTTCATAGTAACAACCGTTATATTGCTCCAGTTCTTGATGCAAATTTAGAACTCAAAGTGTTAGTTTGCAACCGCAGAGGAGTAAGCTCTATCGTACAACACAAAGCAACACTCACCTTCGGCAAGGTTCAACAGTTCGTCGACGTTGCACATTCCGTAGTTTTGGGCACAGTCCACAGCCTTTTCAAAAACATCAGGGTGGTAATACACGGCTGTGACCGATTGACGCGTCATGATCTTTGGATGGGTAGAAAATGCGATCAAAGTCGCAGGAAGGCAGGCGATAAGAAGAGTGCGAATCATATTGGAAAGTTTGATTTTGTTTAGTGAGTTGTTCAGATTTTTATGGTGCGATGACATGAATAGATATACACAGCATATATCGTGTAGTTGATGAGAAGTGTGCATCTCTTATCATGAAACTTCTTGACATCTTGGGTTCTGATATAGGTTCTGATCCACCGATCTACCAAAATTTACTGATTCCTACGTAGGATGAGCACAACTCTCTCTCTCTCCCCCCTTCCTTCTCTTCTCGATCAAGCAAAGCTATGATGTATGTACCTACCTCTCTCTCTATCTCTCTCTAGAGAGGCAGAGGTAATATATATGATGGGAAGATAAAGCAAATACCATCAAGCTAGCTCTGATAATCCTTTCGTTGTTGCAGCTCTGTGCAACAGCTTTTCCAGTCTTTTCCTGTACAGGTGCACAAACCGACAGGACGCAAACATAGTATTAGAATCCACCCCAACTCAAAGCATGAAGCAACTGTTGAAACAACTACCACACTGTGTTTGAAACAACTGACCGACTGCCGCGCTTCGCTTGATTAGATGAAAATAGGGTTATTATTTCCTTTAGGGTTACCATAACGATGCACTTCGCCTCCAAAAACCATCCACACATTCGACGATAGCCATCTGATAGCCATCATAATATCTATCTCTATATCCACCATATACTGATTAGAGGAATCACAATGATGAAACAAATAATACTGTTATTATCATTACCGTGGTGCTGCACAACTTTAGCATCGACGGTGGTGGCATTCAAATCGACATCAACATTCCTCAGAACAAAACGACATGTTGATGGCCCATCACACAAACATTCAGTGGCCCTACACTCAATGCCAAATGAAGAAGACAAAGATTACATATCCCCCATGCGACAACGCCCACCCCCAAAAGGTGGAGACGTGGCATACAATAACGAGAACATATTACGACAATTACGACATTACAATGATATCCGAAAAGTAGGGGGGAAAGATTGTGTCCAAGATATTTATGCTCGAGATCCCAACACCTCAGGTGACAACACTCGATTTTGGTTTGTAGGAAAAGTGGCCAGATGTACTGGAACAGTGTCTGCTGAGGCGGCGATTGCACGGCAAATAAATCTTTTGGAAGAGCATGCCACTCGTATCCGACCTGTGGAGTTGGGTAGATCATTTGGACGACTGGAGTTTTGGTTTGCACCTGGAGATACTGAAATGTTAACGTCACAAAATGATATAGGAACTCGATTGCAACGCGTTGCAAAAATTGTGGAAGGGTCTGAGAAAGTTCCTTTATTGGAAGTCGGTTTGGATTTGTCGATTGTTACAAATCAGGGCGCTGGCTTTTGTATTGTTCGTACTGAAGATGGAGTGGTTCCACCGAACATGATTGCATAAAGACACGCTTCAATTGCTAGTAATTCAAGTTAATTGTAGTTAATGTCGTGTAAGAATCGTATGACGTAAAGGAAGAACAAGCATTTCGTTGCCTATTCGTGCCACTTAGATGGAGTAGGTGCAACACGCTTCACATCCTTATCTCCCAGTCTTGCCCCTGTCCACGCCGACTCATCCTGCGCAACTGATACATCCTTATGTGATGCACCATCCCATTCTGACCCGGTGAATTTTCCCTGTGATTTGAATTCATACGTCTCCGAGGGAGTGTATTCCGCAGCATTGATACTCTCATCGCCAAAGCGGGCTCCGCTCCAGGATGCTCCTCCCTTTTCAATGTGAGATTCCATCTTGACACCAATGCCTTTGGGAGCAGTCACAATTGATCTTAATACGTTGCGTTTTGTGGGTTCCGAGTCACCAAAACGAGCTCCAGTCCACGACGCTCCTCCCTTTTCAATGTGGGACTCCATCTTGACACCGATGCTTTTGGGGCTACTAGCTGCAATTGTTTCGGATGGAGTGTAGGTATGAGGAGTATTGGGATTATCGTCACCAAATCGAGCTCCTGTCCAGCTTGCTCCACCCTTTTCAACATGATTTTCCATCTTGACGCCAATACTTTTCGCGTTGGCAGGTACGTAAGTCTCTGATGGGGTGTAAGCTCTTGGCTTGTTTGGGTTATCATCACCCATTCGAGCACCTGTCCAGCTTGCTCCACCCTTTTCGACATGTCCCACAGGATCCCATTCCGCCGCGGTATCCTCATTATCAGACAACAAACTGGTCAACGTTTCCAGCGTAACAATATTATCACCATCGTCACCCAACTCCTCCACAATCATCTTGGCACCAGTAAAGTCTTCATTGGCAGTATACGAACTTTTGGTAACCAAACAAGAAATCCCAGCAGCCACCGCAGCACCAACACCAATATGACTATCTTCAATAATCACACAGCGTTCTTTATCCAACCCCATCTGATCCACTGCCATTAAATACACATCAGGCGCAGGTTTCTTCTTCTTGACCATATCACCCGCAAAAATCTGAAATTTCGACGCACGTTCTTCCCCCATGAGCGTCGAAACTAGATTACTCACCGCCTTTTCATTGGAGGTGGAACATACAGCAAGTCGAACACCTGCCGCAATGGCCTCGTCGACTATACGCAATACTCCTGGTCGTAATGGGATCTTGCCCTCGTCGATTAGTTTCATGAAAATATCCGTCTTTTGGAGGTGGAGTGACATGATTTTATCGGAGCGGCCTTCCTCTGGAATTTGGTTTGGCCAGCCTACTTCATTCTAACATGAATGGATGGTATAAGATAGAGTGTTGGTTGTGAGTGTCATTTTGATTTCTGCACCTCTCGTGTGTTCTATATAATATATAATACATGCACATCATTATTCAACTCACCCAATGAGCAGTCATACGCTCTTTCCCACCACCAACCTCCAACAATTTTCCATATCGTTGCTCATCCCAACTTTCATCAATGCCATTCTCCTGAAAGGCAATGTTGAATGAAATTCTGTGACCATCTCGTTCCGTGTCGGCTAGTACTCCATCGCAGTCGAAGAGGATTGCTTCAAGTGATGATGCTGATGATGCTTGGAGTTGAGATGACGACGATGATGATGATGACCTGCTGTTGCTGCTGAGGCGGCCGATGGATGAGAATGCCGAGGTGCCAGTGGCACCGAGTAGGAGGAGCGCAACCTTCATCTTGGACACAATGAATGCAATACTTAGACTTAGATACTCTTGTGCATAAATTTTGAATGAATAGAGAACCATTTTGAAAGATTTGAAAGAGCGTCAATGACGTGTTTTGACAGCATGAATATTGCCTTTTCTCGATACGCTCATGTCATGCGTCCTGTGACACCATCATGACGATAGAGCTCACATTTTGCATACCATGACCATGATGGCCAAACGGTTCCTACTACGCCACTACGCGACTCGCCCCCCATCGTGTCTACCACTTCACCGTAGCTGCAGCCAACCATATCAACAGGGAGGAGGGATAAAAAATCTGAAGCAATGTTTTGCATCCATGTCATCCAGAAGCCTCAACAACAGTGTTGAAGAAACAAACAATAATAATAATGGACCTTATTATTATTATTCCACCAACAATGAAGCAAAATCTTCCACCACCTTTCACAACAATAGCAACAGTAACGCCAATCCAAACGAGGTACATAAATTTTCATCCTTCGCCTCACATTGGTGGGATTCACGGTCAAATCCATTGGTGGGGATGAATCCAATTCGTATCAAGTTCTTACGAGATGTAGTCGATTCGTTCCAACCTACAGCTGGTCAAGGTAGCACGCCGCAACCAATAATACAGCTACCATTGCACAATAAACGAATACTAGATATAGGATGCGGAGGTGGATTACTTACCGAATCATTATCTCGACTGGGTGCGTCGTTGGTGGTGGGTGTAGATGCATCGACACAAGTTGTGGAGGTGGCGAAACGTCATTCGTTTCATGAGAATAGTCGTTTGGTTCTGCCTTCTTCTTCTGAATTGCAAGATGGCAATGGTTTAGTAGAAACATCATCATCATCATCACGTGATATTCGATATATTGGTGGAATAACCGTAGAAGAGTTGGCATCGAATTGGTTGCAAAAACACGAACAAGAAAAGTCTTCATCCTCCACAATAAACGCATCTTCCTCATCACAAAATCATGAATTGTTCGACATCATTACAGCACTTGAAATAATCGAACACGTACCAAACCCATCCTCCCTCCTCAACGCTGCAAAATCACTCCTCAAGCCAAATGGGATACTACTCGTATCGACCATCAATCGTACAGTAAAGTCGTACGGTTTGGCAATTATTGCAGCGGAATACATCTCGGGAAAGGTTCCAATTGGAACTCATACATGGGATATGTTTTGGAGTCCTGAAGAGGTGGAACAGATGATCTGTTCTTCTTCTTCTTCTTATCAATCGTATGGGAATGATGCAAATGGGAAAATGAAGCAGATTGCTCTAAGTGGAATGGTATTACAACCTCCTTTCATCAATATGGAATGGAAATTGGATGGGAATGATACAGATGTGAATTGGATAGGGGCATATCAAAAACAGCAAGTTTAACTTTAATCGCCCCGCTATTATATACATTATGCTCTTACATATACAATTCAGTTTTGCATATGTAGTATTTTAAGTAGGTATCATCTTCTTACGCGCATTCACCACAACCCCTTTCACTTTCTTCTCGCCCTTCACGGCACCTTTCTGCGGTTTCCACTTCTTATATCGATTCTTAAACAAGGCACTTCTGTCAGGCTTGAATGGTTCAAAATCAGAATTTGGAAATGTGTAACAACATTGGCCTCCATTCATTGCAGTCAAGAAATTATACTTGGCCACTGCGTGAAGAAAATTCAACTTTTGATTGTGTTCATGCAAAGCCTTTTTTTGTAGTTCCAGTGAGTTCATTTTTCGTGTGTGAGGTTGTCCGACATCTTTGATCAATGGATGTGTGGCTAATATATACAACATGAAGAGTGGGAATGATATTGTGGCAATGTCTCGTATCCAAGACCCTAACGGATTGCTTTCATTTTTAGATACCAGCAGTTGTGTCGGCCTCATTTTGAAAGGCTTTGGTTGTTTCCGACTTGTCGTTTTCGTTTCTGCATCGTTACTTTTTATATATTCAGTTGTATTTTTGAGGGGTTTGGCTTGTTTGGTAATGATACTGGTATCAGATATGCTATCCTGCCCTTTTGCTGTCCAGATTTTTCCGTCAGCAGTCTTCATTGTTGACAACCTTTGCGTTTGTGAATGTTGTGGAGTGTCACTGACTAACTATTTTTAAAGGTTTGGAGCATTAATACTTCGATGTTCTTATTATGTACTCAACAGATATGATGCCCTTCTCTTCTTGCCATATGTCGGCGGTGGCTGTATATGTGTGAGGTTCTTTGAGATGATGGCGTGAATTCTCAGTGCTATCAGTGCTCACAAATAATGTGATTGGCTGCCACAATATTAAATTTATGCTGCTACTTTTCGTGGCGGAAGCGGCAAAATTGATTTATGCGCGATCGATGACAGATGACAGATGACAGCAAGCTAGATTTAATTCCGACGTTGATTTGTACAGGCGGCTGGTACAAACGCAAAGCCCATGCCATGCAATCCACTTTCAATCGAGAGTATGTGACTTGATGCCTCTGGATGGCCCTAATTCAATTCCCATTCTACCTATGCACCTCTGCTCTATTACCTCTGCTCTATCTCTAGAGAGAGCAGGATTGCTTCATTTACTAGTTGCCTGCCATAGGTTACAATATCATCTGGAATATAAACAAGCGCAGCTCTTACACAACAACTTGTTTTTGTTGTTTTTTTGAAGGAAACTATGACGAGAGTAATTGGGAGTGGGAGAAGTTCCCGAATCAACGCCTACTGCTCATCAAAAGTAGTGATGCTAGTGATTGGTGGTTTATGTCTAGCCTCATTATCATGGACTCGTTATACTTCCCAGCAGTTTATTGCAGAAGTATCATCCTTGAGCAAGCAACAAGACACTCATTATGATGCCAAGCAAGGAACAGCTTATGAGCCGACCAAGCAAAAAGGCGCTCGTTTTGATGAAGCCGACCTAGAAACAGCTGGCGATCGTATGAATTTCTGTAACAGTAGTGCTTGCGTACCAGCTGATCCACATGGTTCAACCCTGTTGGGCGTTCATCGAGGGCTTGCAATTATGCAACCATACAACTTGGCATACCTTTTCGTGCCCAAAGCAGGTTCCTCGACAATGAAGACAATCTTAAAAAATGCAGGCCCGACTGAGGTGGTATGGTTGACTTCCACCACCGGAACAAGCACTTTGGATCCTGTAATATTCACCATGATACGAGATCCTGGAGAGCGAGTGGTGAGTGCCTACTCCACAATCGTTTCTCGAGGAAAAGAATTTGCTGACGCTGATGAAACTCACCTGACGCTTCCAGAAACTCCAAATAAAACTACCGATGCAGCATTGCCAGCATGGAAAAAACATTTCCAGGAATCCATCTGGATGATGATGAACTCCGTGAAAGAACACGGATGGAATAATACAAATTTTAATTGGAATGTGCACATTGTACCACAAGTTGAGTTCATGAGAGGTTTGAATGTGTCACATGTTGGTTGTATTGGATCAATCAATGAGACTTTGTCCAAATTACACCTGTTGGATGCTGGCAAGAATGTTTGGGCGTGGAAATATGAACGCAATAGTGGAATGCCTTCGCTAAAGTATGGTTCATATGATATGCTCAGTGTAGAAACAAAGACTTTGATTCGGGAAGTATATGAAGAAGACTATGCATTATTTGGCTCATTGTGTACCAAAAATAGCTGATAGATGCTGATAGGATCATCTCCAAAGTACGATATGTGGTGAGACAAAACATTAACTTTCCTTTTAGAATCTTGTTATATAGATTGTTCGTCTTCTCATTGTGGTTTATATGCCCATGGTTATAGCAATTGATTGCGACACAGCAAGCTTCGTAGTAGCTTGTCTACACGTCTTTATCTTGATAGTTTTCATTGTTGTCCTGTCCAACTACAATAGATGGCTATATCTGTCTTCAGACACTGTGAGTGTCTACAAAAGGTCGTCATCTTGATCAATTGCCCCTATCTTCAATCTTCAGCTTCAGGCAGGTGTCATCTTCCTTACCAACATAACTTGCTTATTTCTTGCTCTTATATGCCAGTCCATTCATTTAACATAGTCGATGATCCCTCCTCTGTCGAGAACACGCTCTACCATAATAAGCTCATGAAACATTCGCCCAAAACGCCCCAACAAACCCCACGGACGCGTCTTCGGGGCTAAATCAATGGAGGTGGAGTAGAGGTGGAGTCTATGTAGGTGGAGTACATACCATAACCTACACCTAAAAAATTCGTTGAATGAACAGGAATGAACTCCGTGCCGTTGGAGTAAATTTGCCTCTGAGTTTGTGTAAATTCGAAATATGCGAAGCCCGTTACAAGAGAGGCCTGTGACATCTCCAGAACCTCTTCTTCCGACAAAAGCGACAGATGCTGTGGTTTGTAGGCCGTTTCAAGTGGGGAAAACGGACTCTAACGGTAAAGTAATCGTGCTATTTTCCCCGGTCCTGACGCACTTGAAGCTGAGACGAATGCAGCACAAGCGTGTTTTTTTCTGGTTTTTTTTTGCAAAAGCGAGTCAATCTACCATGGTATTGCGTTTCATTTCCCATATTATCGGTGTCGTCCTGTGTGGTAGAGATTGATTCGCAAAGACCACACTCATTATTCAGCTCCTAAGATAGAGATACTACTCTACTACCTGCACAACAATATTAATCACCATGGCAAAGACAAAGGGAGGAAAGAAGAAGGGCGTTCTCGCTAAGCCCAAGAGACCCATGTCAGCGTGTACGTTCAACTGCAGCCGTTGGGCGACTGTTCAATTCAAATTTCCATGTAATATCGTGCCTAACATCCAGCTTATTTATTCATGTAATCTCCTCTCCCGTATAAATATATACAGACAACTTCTTCTTCCGTGAGGAGAGAGCTAACATCCTATCCGAATCAACCAAGAAGACCGAGGACGGGGGTGATGGCGAAGCCGAACCCACCAGCTTCGAAGATATCGGTCGTATCATCGGGCAACGTTGGAGGGCCATCGACCCTGAGGAACTCGCCAAATACAAGGAGATGGCCAAGAAGGACTCCGATAGGTATCGCGATGAGATGAAGAGTTTCTATAACGATGAACTCACCTTGATGTGTCTTGGGCACAACAACGAAGGTGCTGCCGCTGGTGGTGGCAATCCCGAGGGAAATAACGGACAGCCTCATGATGCTACCTCCGCAGCTGGTGTGCAACAGGGGGGGAGGATGATGGGTGAAACTCAACAAATGTCGAACCTCCTTCAGCAGCAACAACAGCAGCAGCAGCAAGCCATGATGAACGACTTGGCTCTCCGACAAGATTTGATGGTCATGCTTGCTCAAGAACGTGCTAGGGCTGGTCCTGGTGGGATGAATGGGATGAACCCGTACCAGGCCCCTATGAATGTTGGGTCAAACTCCTTCGATCCCATGGGATCTGCTGGAATGTTCGGCTCCAACAATGTTATGAGCGAAGATCAAATCTTGCAGCTTCTCATGTTGCAGCAGCAGCAGGGTGCAACTGCAAACGGGCAACCTGCTCCTCCAAACGAAGCTTGCCTCAAGATTGCCCTATCCCAAAAGAATGCTATTCAGGAACGCCTTGGAAAGATTTCAAATGAAGCAAAGATATTGCAAATCAAGAGTGCTATTATGGATAAGATTATGTCCAAGGAGTTGGGACCAGGCGCACAGTCCGAAGAGTCAAAGTCTTCTTCGGGATTGGATACTGATAACCTGTCTGTTGAGGATTTGTTCCAACTTCTTCAACAGCAAGTAGCAGGTGGAATGGGCATTTCTAATGCCCCTGGAGCTGGCACACCCCAACCTCCACCAGCAGGAAATCCAATGGGCGGAGGAGCAGGAGGACCTTCCATGCAAGAAATCCTATTTCGTCAGCAACAAAACCAGCCACCACCTCAAATGAATAATGTTCACCCAGCTTACCTTGCTCAGTTCATGGCTGCTCAAGCTCCGGGTCAGCAACACCAGCAAATGTTTGATCTAAATGGTATGCAACAGGGAATGAGTGGTCTACCACAAGGAATGGGTATGATGCCCAACGGAGGAGCACCAGGAGCTGTGCCTGGACCTGGAGGCAACGGAGTTTCCGCTGAGGACATGATCAAGAAGTTCATGGCAGAGCAAAATGGCCAAGCTGGTAACAGGTAAAGACGAGAAACAAAACGAGACAAAGAGAAAAGAAACTGAATCAGAAAGTATATGATATGACATGGAAAATCTTATCAACTGAATCAAATGATTCTTCTTTACTAGTATGCATAATTCTTAAGTGGTATTATTTGTTTACAATGACTCAGGAAACTGGTGTTTGAATTCTACAGGATATATCAGAGAGATATACCAGGAATCATGGATATCTCGTTCATCAAGTCATAAGTTGTGTCGACGCTCTACTCCTTTGACTACACGCTTCTTGTGGTGTAGGGAAACGAGTTCGCTGGCTTCCGAGCTGAAACTCCTCTGCACATGAGGAATTGCAGGTTATCTAAAACATGGCTGCGCACTGGCGCGATAGAAGCATATAGTGTTCTCTAGAGAGAGTTCTTGTGGAAATATTGGTATTGATTACACATTATTATGGCAGCAACTTCTTGTACCCTTTGAAAACGTTTGGGGAAAACAGCTGGGTGATTCCCAACAGTTCTTCAAGCAGCAAAGAGTGTATTCAGCTTTCAATGCCCATGCGGTACTGACGGGGTCATTAAAAAAGGCTCAGGCAGCCGGCCCCGGGCAATACATAAAAAAGAATGCCCTGAGCCGGCTCCATCCAAAACGGGATTGGCCATAAAGGTATAAATAAGAGTATATATGTCACTACTACTATTTGTACCAATGCAATTGCTATTTCGGCTACATCAAATTATTGCACGGGAGAATCTTCCAGTCTTGCCTTCTTTAGTGTGCTTGATTCTTATCAGTGTGACTAGATTTGATTTAATGTCTAATAAAGAACTATATTAATTGGGTATCTATTTGAAAACTAAACGATAACAACTCTCAGGCTGCCTTGGAGTTGTACGCAACTCTTTCAATATCACAAATATCAAGGATCTTGTCCATTGAGACATTGATTCGGCGCTCTACGCCGCCCAATAAACGTTTCCTGTTGTATCGGGAAACGAGTTCGCTGGCTTCCGAGCTACAGCTAACTTGCCCATATAGAATCGCAGGCTTGCTATAAAAGGCATTCTTAACACACATGGCTGCGCACTGTCGCGATAGAGGCGTGTATTGGCCAGAGCTTGCATGCAGCGAAAGAAACTGGCTGGCTGAAGCATCTACGATGGCACTCACAACATCGTTTACTAACATGTTTCTTTCTTCTTGAGTAGATGCCTCATCAAACTGCTCTCGCCGCATGTCAAGAATGACCTGCAAGCGATTGTTGCCCGCATGATTGGTATTTGACTGGAGACTGAGGCAATGGCTGTTGCAGATGACATCAAATGGCTTGGGCTTGACAACTCGAAGCTCGTGTAGAAACCTCTTCTTGGGTTCTCCTTGAACACTCATTTCGGCCGTTCGCGCTCTCTTGGCAGCTCTTTCTCCATCTGCCGAAGAGCAAACATTCTTGGTGTTGGTGAGTTGAGCTCTTACAATGCGAACAAGAGTTGCTAATTCATCAATCTCAAACCATTGATTCCTGTTCACAAGTTGAAGGAACCTCCCGTTTGGCTGGCACTGCAGACGAATTGTCTTGATGATCTCTAACACAATTCTCAAGCACTCGACATGGTCGCCGTGTTCATCTGCGTCGATGTATCTTGCGCAGTATGTGTAGAGCAGGACCAAGAAGCGTCGGTTACCAACATGATTGATCAGAGTGTATTCCGAATCCTTGCAGTTGGATAAAAGTGAGGAGGAAGAAGGTGCTAAGAGAACATCGTAGCTTGTAAACACAGTTGGCTCGGGCTCGACTGCGACGACTTTAATAGGTGCAACTTGAGTAGGCAATACAATCTTTTCAAGGTGGCTTGATCTTGAGGACATATGCCTCATGTCTTTAGCTAAGGCGATTGGATCGGGCACGGGTGTAACGAATTTGGTAGGCGAGGTTTGAGGACCGACTTCATCTTCATCGTGAAGATCATCTGGTGAAAAGATGGCGTCCAAGTGACTTGAGAGCGTACGCCAATCGTCGCGGCTTAGTTGATTCATGCTTGATTTGTTGTGGTGATTATGGGAGATCGAACAGGAGTTCTCCTAATGAATGACATGAACCTGCTGTTTTAAGTAAGTTGATTAGCGGGCGAGTGAGTTCGCCCGCAAGAAGGACTGCTTTGACAGGAGATTTTGGTAGAATTTTGGTCATTTCAGGGGTATATTTCGTCATTTTACGGGGTTTTGAGCTCATTTTTTGCACCTGATTTTCCACAGTTAAGTTGTGGGCCCCACGTTGGCACCGCCCCCAGATGGCTATGAAAAGAGCCCGCTGATCCCATTGGCCTCTCAACCTCAACGTCACCATTGTAAAGAGTGTAAATGGAATAGTTGAGACTTAGGTGGTCCAAGGGCACATAAAAGAATTGGTCAGAAGTCAGAATTGGTGGATCTTTCGCTGCATTCACACACTGGCAATTTCATGCGTAGTCAATCAGAACAGGCGATGCCTCGGCGGCCCCCAGGAATATTGACTGTGCTTCCAGAAACCCTTACCTATTATCCATATCGCGATGATGTTGGTGGGCGTCAGTACCTACACAAATGGCGTGGTAGAAAGCGGCAAAACAATGGCAATGAACAAATCATTACAATAGAAGAATTCGGCTGTCAAACAGAATTAATACCGGACAAACCATTAGGTTTGATCAGCGCTGACAAAGCCATCAACAACAAAAATGGATTCACTCTATTCTTCTTTTGTGATTCGAATAATCGACAAAGTTTGAGTAGTATTCCGATCATTAGCAAATGGTGCTATTATGCCTTGAATTGCGGTGGCAGTGATATTGAAAATGATGGCGATGAGTTACCATCATCAGACAGTCGAGTGATTTGCATTCCGAACCAACTTTCACCACATGAAATCCATGTACACAATTCCACCACTGATTCAATGTCTCAAACAAGCATAAATGCAACGGCAACTACAGGATCCGCCACAAAAGGGCACGTGTTATCAATATTGAAAGGCACTGGCTTTTATCATTTGCCGTTCTTACACAAATCGCGATTACCTTTGCTCCATCTATTAGGAGTCACACGCGTACCGTCTGTAATCGTTGTTAGTAATGCTACTGGTAGAATAGTGACACGGTATGGATGGGAAGCAATTGAGAGGGAAGGCGGTCCAGGAGGTTTACTGGAAAGGTGGATTGATAGTTCTTTTGTAGCCAGCAAGAAAGGGGACGGAAACGACAACTCGGCTTGCTTTGAATCAAATATTGTCAATGAATGGAAGCTTGATAGAAGTGGTTTACCGCTGTGGTGGCATATATTCAGTTTTATATTGTAGCATATTGCTATCAACGCGGACATCAAGTCCATCTGGTACGTGGAATGTTCTCGCCCATGAACATTTCCTTGATGGATTTGGCGTGTTTAAAGAACTAGAATCGCAAGATGCACATCATTATTCGTCTACACTAGGACGTCAGGGTGTCATTCAACTCTTAAAGAGTGCAGCATTGCCTTCATACGGCATAGCTGTTGATTCATCCCAGCTAAAAGTTGCATTTTCATTCTATGCCAATAGCATGAGCATAGGTGAAGGCTTCTGCTTAGAATACAGTCTAAACGATGACACGGATTGGAACCCAGTACGTTGCTGGCAGTCCTCGATCGATTTTGAAAACAGCAAGTGGAATGATGACTTCAGCGTTGAGTTGAACCTACCAAGGGTACAAGTTGACATCCTTAGAATAAAGTTTGTATCTATAGCCAGCAGAGATGATGTGGATGTTATGTTCGATCATATTTCATTGCTTCAGTTAAGATAGTGTTAAAAATAGCTTTGTATTGATAAGAGTAATTGTTGAGATACTTCTCTGAGTATGAACACACTCACCCCTAGTAAATTTTGGTCACTCAAGATATCATTTGAAGAGATATATTACCTCAATTGGATACTTTTGGCTGTGTCGTAATACTAATTGCTTGTTGCGAGAGCCAGCTCCAAAATACCATGAGAATAAACCGTCGCAATCTCTTTCACAAACTCCTGAAAGTCAATATCGGCGTTATCATCAGCTGAATCACTGATCACTCGGACTATACTGAAAGGAATGTCATGCTCATGGCAGACTTGTGCAACAGCTGCACCCTCCATTTCAACGCAAGTACATTCCGGTAAATCTTTTCGTAGTTGATCCAAGTCTTCCTTGCTGGCGAAGAACTTATCACCGCTAGCAGTCAAGCCTGTGATGACTTTTGGGTTAGCTATATGAAACTTTTGACGTTGCTCCTTAGTTGTCATGTCGTTCAAACCAGCGCCACCAGAAACAAACGCATTTGCTGCCTTGATCAATTGCACCCTTCGAAAGTCACTGGTTGAAAATTCAGTCACACCCAGCAGAGGAATTTCAAATCGCTTGAATATCGGCGTTGCATTCATATCATGCTGTACTAATCGATTTGCTACCACAACATCACCAACATTCAACCCATGTTGCACTCCTCCAGCAACGCCTGTAAAAATAATCTCGTCGCAATTGTACCTCTCAATTAAAATGGCAGTTGTCGCCGCAGCGGCTACTTTACCCCATCGAGAGAAGACAATGACAGCTTCAACCGTGCCGAAGAGTCGGCCTTTGTAGTAGGTGCGTTTGCCATGCACTTCAGATGTTGGATTGGAGAGCTCTGATAACAAAGACTCAACCTCCTCGGCCATGGCAGACATAATGCCAATGCGTTGCTCCTTTTGGTTGGATGTCATCTTTTATTTGGTTGGTTGCGTTGTAGTAAGTATGAAGTAGTGTAGCTGTTCAATGCTCTTGGTGTGTTGCGGAGGGAGGTTGGAGGGATAGAAGGAGGGAAGAGCAACAAATGAAAATGGCGGAAACTTTACTACTGATTCCTACCTTGAGAAGCCCTCTCTTCGAAATTTCTCTCTTTCATCATGTCCGCCTTTCATTGCTTTCATTGTGTGGATTTGCTTATGTGCTTGTTACCCTCTAGAGGTCTACACATCTACACAATAGTTGATACTTAGTTGAGAGCCAACAACAACATCATCATCATCGAGTAGGTGCTGCGATGGGAAAGTACAGGCGTCTGCTACTTTTCCTTCTGCTCCTGCTTTTGCTATTATCAATATGCATAGTGATAAATCAAATGTCGGTAATTTCTAATAGTATAGCATCATCTTCAACAACAAATGGTGGCAGTGGCAGCGCACGCAATATTAGTCAATACGATGACGCCGATGCCATCATACGACGCAGCTATCATCAGAGCTATGGTCACATACTTCCTTGTGAGGATAATCCCTCATGGATGAAGGGAAGAGAAACATCGAATATTGCAAAGAATTGTATTCTGAAAACAAGAGACTATATCATATCAGAAAATGTCACTGTGCCGTGGTGGTTCCAGACACTGCTCCGCGATATCACTGGTAGAGGAGGCGGTGTCTATGCACCGTGGCATCATTTCGATACAACAAAGCCTCTACTGAATTTTTGCACAATCGATAAGGTAGCTACTTCCGAATGGAGGAAAGTCTTTTGCGAACTTAATAAAGCAGACTGTGTCAATACTACCAAAGGCTCTTGTGGCAGGAAGAAATGCACGTGGAAAACGCTGCAAGCTATGCCGGAAGAAGCACCGTGGGCTGTGTTTGTAAGAGATCCGCTAGAACGTCTCTTATCTGGATTTTTGGACAAGTGCTTCAATTCGTTTACTCGACTGCGTCAGGGGCATTGCGCACCAAACGTAGTATTCAATCCAAGGGAAGGGTTGAAGAATGACAAACATACGTCATATCCGAACTTATTGGATAGTATTGAAGGCGAAGGCAAGGATAAGTTAATGTTTGAAGCCTATGTGGATGTTATGCCACTCAAGGTAAGTTGTGGAACAAGCAAACAATTGATCATCAAGCGTTCTAATGTATCTCCTCTCACCTGCGACTACACACCTACGTCACTTTTACATGAAGTGGAATTCCCATTTCGTCCCACAGGCACTTCATTGTGATTTATATCGAAACATTGCCAAGTTTCACTTTGTTGGAGTAATGGGAAAGGATTTTTACTTCGACCTTGATAGAATGGCCAACCAATTTGGTGGACAGCTTCCAGAGGTATTGAATAGTAGCTTTAGATATATGGATCAGGTGAAGAATGAGAATCACAATAACACTGGAAATATTGTCGGAAACCATGCTAAACATGCCTCTGAGAAGGTGAAGAGATTTTATACAGCAAGGACGGTAAGAAAAGCTTTGGAGTATTTGTCAATTGATTATGTAACGCTCGGACTTCGTGTTCCAGATTGGGCAAAGGAAATGCTGAACAATGATTCCATGTAAAATAATGTTCTTGCTATTCCTCATCATTTTTGAGTTATCTGACGTACCTATTGAAAGATGTAACGATATTACCTTGATGCAATGTTCCTGACAGCGCAAAATCGATCACAAATCTTAAAGAATGCACTGTCGCATTGAAGTATAAAGAAGTTGGCTTGGGACGAAAGCAGCACATTGGACCATCTCCAGCTCCTTTGCTTTTGTTTTTGCTGGCATTCAGCGTCAACTCGGGCTAGGTGTAGTACAGTTATATTGGCATGATTGTTGGTTTCGATGAAGGAGAAGATGTGTCAGGATTAGTTTCAATGATTTACACCTCGTTATTTAGCTAGCGACTACAGCTCCCAGTCGAAGGCACCACTTATATTTTTACTCTATGTAAGAGTAAGTACATATTCATATGTACTTATGTTGTTGTAGGACACTAAAGAAAAGAGTAGTAGAAAACGCGAAAAGCATAAATGTCACATCTACCGGGTACCATGATTTTACTGGTGTACCTGTTCCTATTAAAATGAGACAAGACATCTGAATCTGATGTCATTCGCCAAAAATTTGACGGTTGGCAATTCCCTTTTGTACTTACTTATTGTGCAGCGGTTATTGTACCATTAGCAATCTTGGCAATATCCGCCATTGGTGTGATTTGTAGGATGAAGTAATACATCGTAGGTGATATTGGGCAACGACGACAATCATCATGGGCAGGCGGAGGAAGAGTCAGAGTAAGATAAATAGGGTGCAGATGCGCATGAGATATTATGATCTGACCAAACGAGTGAGTGCAGTACATTCACATCATCCATACCATGACAACGAAGCAATGCCCCCCTACTCGGTAGCACCTCCGCCATTTTACGCCGCAAGCTCCTCTTATCATCCTAATGCACATGTAAGAAGGTTCTCTGCGCCATCTGCCGATCATGTAGATTTAAACAGTCAAGAAATAGACATAGATATCCCGGCAGCTGTCACCAAAGAGGAAGAAGACGATCCGAAGTCTCTTGATAACCAGAGGCTCATTGCTACTTCCGTACCATCCTCCAAGCTGGAGGTGGCACTAAAGGCCGAGCTGGACAAGGAAATAAAGCACAATGAACTCATTTCTGCAGAATTGGATAAATTGCGTAACGTTCTTTCGAGGATACAAGCACATCAGAGTAATGAGCCGTTACCGCCGAACGGCGCGTCTTTGCATGAGGCACTGTGAGTATTGCAATCAAAAATACAGAGCTGTTTATTCCGTGTATTTAACACATCATTTACTCACTTGAACTTTCTTCTCCTTCAACTCTTACAGATCGAGGAAGGATAGTGAGGAACAGAAGTCACCCAAACCCACAAAAAAGGGCCCAAGGAATGGTTACAACATGTTTTATTCCAAAGTTGCACCAGAGCTCAAAGAGACTCTGAATCCTTGCAACGATTTAGCCAAGGTGATACGCGAAAAATGGAAATCACTGTCAAAAGAAGAAAGGGACAATTACGAATTGGACGCGGAGATATTCAATATCATGGATGATCGGGACACACGAGATAGCCATGACAATGGAGATGACGAACGTCTGAATGATCATCATCAATGTGACAGCTATGATGAAAAAGATGGCCAGCATCTACATTATCCTACTAATCCGCCGTACCAATACCAATATGATATGACAATACCACCACCACTTGGGCCTCCACCATGTCCCCCACCACCAGGCATGCACTTCGATTTATCATTTCCACCGCCTCCGCCCGGTTATGAATATTCATTGCCACCTCCACCGCCTCCAAACTATGGGTACGAAACGTTCCCTCCTTCAACATCAGCTCTGAATTTTACACACACAGAAAATGGCAAGAATCGAGTTTCTCAGGCTGAACTACTGAACTATTAATTACATGGCTCACCTCTCATGTCAATTAGCCGAACACAGTCATTGCATTAGCGTGAATTGGGTTTAGTGTCAGTGCTTTGTTTGACTTCTGACGTGTTTCCACGTCGAGAGGAGACGTATCGGACGAACGACTTGATTGCCTTCAAGCGGACTTGTTTGTTACGTAATGCTGCCTCCTCCCTTTTTTTGTTTTCATCAGACGTCATTGAAAGAAGATGGCTGGAATGTACAGATAAAATAGAATACATATGTTATGAAGAAACAATTTTTAAAATTTAAACTATACAGAGTAATTCCTCCATTACAAGCTCTCACAGCTCTTCGCAAATCATTCGTCTACATCATCATCATGAGAAAGTACCGATTAATCTCCAAAAAAGGTGAAGGAACCTTCGCTGAAGTCATCAAGGCTCAGAACATCAAGACTGGGTCGCTCCACGCGATAAAATGCATGAAAACCTGCTATAAAACCGCAGATCAAGTGAGTAGTTTGAGAGAAATTCAGGCAATCAAAAGGCTGAGTCCGCATCCAAACGTAGTCAAGCTGGAGGAAGTTCTGTTCGATCCTCCCAGCGGACGGCTTGCTCTCGTGTTCGAGCTGATGGAGGGCAATCTCTACGAGTTGATGAAAGATCGGAGTGAAAACGAGCTCTTTAGTAAAGACGCAGTCAAGTCTTTCATGAGGCAGATATTTACTGCCTTGGATCATATGCATAGCAAAGGTGTGTTTCACAGAGACATCAAGCCCGAAAACATCCTCGTTGATAAGAGTGGAATGCGCTTGAAGCTAGCTGACTTTGGTTCTTGTCGAGGTATCAATGGGACTCCTCCATTTACAGAGTATATTTCTACTCGCTGGTATCGCCCACCAGAGTGTTTGTTGACGTGTGGAATGTATGGGCCCGAGATGGATGTCTGGGGTGCCGGATGCATCCTCTTCGAGCTCACTACACTCTATCCCTTGTTTCCCGGCACAAACGAAGCAGATCAAATATCTCGCATACATCGAGTTCTCGGCACGCCGAAGAAGGCCGTCATTGCGAAGCTGAAAATGCATGCGTCGGCTCACGTCAACTTTCACTTTCCAAGGCAAGCAGGTATTGGCCTGAAAAAGTTATTGCCAGATGCCGAGTCGAAATGTCTTGACCTTCTCACGCAAACTCTATACTACGACAAATCAGACCGTATCACGTCCAAGAAGGCTATGAAGCACTCTTATTTTGTTGGTGATATTCAATCTGGACTGTCCAGCAGCAAATCATCGATCGGGAGTAAAGAAAGGGGCAAGTTGTTGCGCAAGCATCATCATGGCCATCCAACTCCATCGACCACTCTTCCACCGGTAGTAGCAACGAAACATGCTTCCAAGGCTATTGCTAGAACAGAGCGTGATGATCGAGATGTAGACGAGAATGAAGGACCTACCGTGCCCAAAACGAGATCAATGGTATCAATTTTGCTTGCGAGGAGCAGCAAAAAAGACTTCATCCAGGACTCAAAGGATCGGAACAAAACATTCTACCGAAAGGGAAAGAGCAACAAGCCTTCCGGTAAGAAAGAGACTCGACAGGCATCAACAACTAATCTACCCAAGATTGTGCCACCACCACTCCCTGAAGCCAAAACTACGTCGAAGAGCTCAAGCGTCAGGAGATATACTCGGAGACAACCGAAACATCTCCAAAATATTCAATCATCCGGCTATGGTGTTTCTTCGTCAGCTACTACACACGCACCTGAAACACTCCCTTCATTGTCAAACACTGGTGATCGTGGATTCATGAATACGAAGAAAAAGAGAAAACCACGAAAATTGCCACCCTCTTTGCCACAGCCTTCGTCTGGAAGATTTGGGAGAGGATTTAGATGAGAGAGCGAGTGAAGCTCGGCTCCAACCAATACACTCATATCTGCAGCCGCATCATTACTGATAGCTATCTAGTAGTAACAGCAGATAATAATAACTTGTGATTCATATATTATCTTCTTTAATGCTAGGGGTAGTTATCAATATACTTACATTTCAAGCATGACATACAATGCATAAGACAAGAAGACATACATACTACTAGGTATGCATTATGCATTCCTTCATTCCTTGGGCCTTCATCGGCACAGAAGACTGGTGTATTTTACTGTTAGTTGTCGTTACACATATTTGAAATGTATGGGCGTAGGAAACGTTCAGTTTCATCAGATGAGCATGTGCCATCACTCACTTACACAGTTGAATTTGATTTACATACTTCGGGAAAAGATACCTCATGAGACGTCATTACGACATTTGCAAAAATGCAGAGATGCGAGCTCCTCTGATCGTATCGCAGGTCGCAGTTCTCGTTCACATTATCAGACGGACCGGATAAATCATTGTGCACTAAATGACTAACATCAGAAAAAACAGATGATTGCAAAAACATGACCAATATTGAAAGTGAACCAATCACCAATAAGTTGGACGGAAACCTACCGTCAACTACTACAGATACAGATGAACCCAAGGAAGCAGCCACCCCGTTATTGGCGGCCGCTACAGCAGTACCCCTATCCCCGTCCATATCAGCCCAGCCAAGGGTGGCATCAGTAATACCACTCAAGAAGAGGGCTATACGCTTGCCTTATCAAAGGGTCAAGCCCACGTTGAAACACCAAGGATCCTCGAGCCTACAAGATAAGAAGCATCGAAACTACACATCAGTCGGCCACCTCGAGCGAGTCAAGTTCTCTCTCTTCCTCAAGATTTTGATGCATCATTTACAAATGAAAGATGAGGATTTCGTTCAGCAAGCTAGAGCAGTTGTACTGGATTGTATCAAAAGTCAGAGGGAGGGCAAGTTGCAAGACACCCCGTTGATTTCAGCGCTAAAAGGGAGGCTCTTTGGGCTGGTTGGCAAGAATGATTGGGAGATATGTGAGAGGTACTTGCAGAGATATCTAACCTATCATAATATTGTGACCGAGTTGTAGACAGGGTAATAATGTAATGGTCTTGGCGGCGGTACGCTGTTGATCATACTACTTATTGACGGTGTTATAGCTGTCGAACCATACTTATTCTCATAAACTAATCTTACTTTTTTCCTTTTCACCATACTCATCAAGTGTGATGCTGTTACTTACTTACATCCTCTATGTATCAAAGCCCGTTCATCAGCGCAGCCTTGGCCGCTGCAAATCTTGACCAATATACAATACATACACACAGCCAGCACAATTATATACATATGTCTTTGTATTTGTATACAATCATCCACACCCCCTCCCTAACTCTTCAATCCAAGCATAAACCCCACACCAAATCCAGAAGCATCCGGTATATTCTGCGTCAAAAACAACTTGACCCTCTCCCAATACCTCTGTACATCCTTTTCTGTAAATTCTCCATCTTGATCCGTATCCACTACATCCTTAACACTCTGCTCAATCCTCTTCCAGTCTACACTAATATATCCCTGGTGGACTAACGCCTGTAGTGAGACAAAGGCCAATCCACCAATGAATGCGAGTGTTTTACCAATACGTTTGGCGGATATGGCAGAGCAGTATCCTAAGACGGAGGAGAGTGAAAATTGTTGAATGAGTGGACTATAGTGTGACAGGATGCTGTTTAGGTCATCGTTATTGTTGGAGGGATCCCCGCTGTTGGGATTGGATGATGATGAGGAGGAGAATAATCCTGCTGCCATTTTTCCTATGCAACAGAAGATAGGTTTGGAAGTGGAAGTGTGGAAAAAGCGTTCTGGATGATTTTATTGTTCGCCGACAATGAAAAATGGCGCGCTTCACCACCTGCCTGCCGAGTGCGTGGCCAAGCCAGCGCAGAAGAACAATAAAATGGTGGACATTACTACTTTAGTACGCCGATGCCATAATAAAAGCACACAGCATACAGTAACACCATGAGAATATCCACCTATGCAGTTGCCAGTATTCTGGCTACAGCCAGTGTGGCACCATCAGCCTTGGCCTTCCAGTCACCCAGCACCAATAAAATACGCAGAATCCATTATTATACCACAAAACTTCACGCCACCAAAGAACGAACCAGCAGTGTATCCAACCTCTCCAAACAAATGCGTGAAATGCAATCCCAACTCATATCCGAAAATGAAGACGCTGAATTGATCATGCAGGCATTACGTGGAAAGAATATCAATGATGATGATGCACAAGTACAGGGATTGGAAATGAACTTGATTGATTTTGACGATGATGCGGATAATGGTACCGGTAGTGGTGGTACACTTGATCCTACCGATCGTCTCCCCTACGAATATGATCCGGTGGCACTTAAAAACTTCTTCTCCAAACGGCCCAATCTAATTACTGCACGTATTGCCCAGGTCATGTCCAAGGGTGGATCAATCGTAATCAACTTTGCCAGAGATGTACTTACGGGTGCAATTAAGAATGATCCAGATTTGGAAGTCAAACGTGCTGCAGAATTACGTGATACCATCACTTCATTGGGGCCATTCTTTATTAAATTGGGTCAGGCATTAAGCATCCGTCCGGATATTTTATCGCCGCGATCCATGGTGGAATTGCAAAAGTTGTGTGATAAGGTCCCATCATTTGATTCCAAAATTGCCTTTGAGACGATTGAACGTGAGTTGGGACGGCCGGTGGAGGATATTTTTAGTGAGATTACACCAGAGCCTGTTGCGGCGGCGAGTTTGGGGCAGGTTTATAAGGCTACGTTGAGAGCTACGGGTGAGACGGTGGCTGTCAAGGTAAATATTATACATAAATGTTTGCAGAACCATGAAAAGGTGGCACATTGTTGAAATACTGATCTTGTATGAACTCACAATTGTTTCTATTTTCTTGTAAACTCATTCTAATCATAGGTACAAAGACCAAAAGTGTTAGAAACTGTGTCACTCGACTTGTACCTCGCAAGAGAGCTGGGTCTTTTCGCACGAAACTTCCCAAATCTTTCCGACAGATTAGACGCCGTAGCACTCTTGGATGAGTTCGCCTTTCGATTCTATCAGGAATTAGATTACAATCTTGAATGCGAAAGTGGAAATAAAATGAAGGAACAAATGAAGGTGTTACCCGATGTTGTTATTCCGACGAATTATCCCGAATATACCTCTCGTCGAGTTCATGTTGCGGAATGGATTGATGGAGAGAAGTTGAGTCAGAGTACTGCCGATGATGTTGGTGCGCTTGTCAATCTTGGTGTTATTACATATTTGACACAGCTTTTGGATTTCGGTAAGTGTTCATTTTCATCTCTATCAAGAAACTAGTGTCATGCGATGTCTTTCGTAGTTGTTTATGTGATGCTGGTGACAGACTTGCTCACCTCATCGTGTCGTTCCTTCTTTGCCACTCTCCAACGTGAATCATTAACAGGCTTTTTCCATGCAGATCCGTAAGTGACTTTTGTACTTATACAATTTGCTGTCTACTATTTACTGTATTCTCACTCTCTCTATATACCATCTCTGTTCACATACAGTCATCCAGGTAACATGATGAGAACCAACGATGGTAAGCTTGCAATTCTTGACTTTGGTCTGATGACGGAAGTTACTGATGATCAGAAATATGGAATGATTGAGGCTATTGCTCATCTTCTCAATCGAGACTACACTGAAATTGGACAGGACTTTATAAATTTGGACTTTATTCCTAAGGGGACAGATACTGCGCCTATTGTGCCAGCCCTCACAAAGGTGTTCGATGCAGCTCTAGCTGGTGGTGGAGCCAAGAGTATCAACTTTCAGGATTTGGCTGCAGATTTGGCTGAAATTACGTTTGAATACCCATTTAGAATCCCTCCTTACTTTGCACTGGTGATTCGAGCAATCGGTGTGCTTGAAGGAATTGCTTTAGTGGGCAACCCCGAGTTCGCCATTATCGACGAAGCTTACCCCTACATCGCTAGAAGATTGATGACAGATGACAGTCCCAGGCTCAAAGCAGCACTTCGGTACATGGTCTACGGAAGAGAAGGATCGTTCGATGCCGAAAAGTTGATTGACTTGTTGCAGGCATTGGAAAAGTTCTCTGCAGTGAAAGATGAGGGAGATGGGTCTGCCTTCAAAGTTGATGGCGTTAGGGGCACGAAGAATTTGGGAACAGCTGGTGATTTTGCAGGTACACAACAAGTGGAGGCGAGTTCACCAACAAACAATGACGACCAACCAGAAGGTGGCTACTCGGCAGTCATGGGTATCAATTTGAGACAAGAAGGACAAACTGAACGAGACGAGAAGACTGTAAGAGAGGCGTTGAGATTCTTTTTCTCTCCAGAAGGAAATGTATTCCGTGAATTTATTTTAGAAGAGATTGTGTCCTTTGTGGATGCGTCGGGTAGAGAAGCAAGCGAGGAGGTTTTGATGGCACTGGGTCTAAACAATTTACCTATGCCGTCGTTGTTTCGCGCTTTGAGCCCCAAATTGAACCCAAACGAGAAGAACCAAAACAAACAAATGAGAAAGCTTGCCAAGTTCTTGCTTGGAGACTTTGAGGGAGCCCTTGCCCCATCCAACTCAATTCGATTCTCTTCTCTATCTGGAGTCAATGATAACCTACAACAGAGCAGCCAACGCGTGAGGAAAATTCTTCCTGTCGTTCGTGAGTATGCACCCCAACTGCGTGAGTTTGCCACGTTATTAGGCGTTCGTTTGAGCGAAAAGGTAGTCTCACGAGGGTTGAATTGGGCATCTTCGAGATTAAGCACTCAATCGTCAGCGAGATCTGTCACTCAATAAGTAGATTACAAGGAATTGTATGTGTAGTGAACAATAATCTAGTTGATGCATCTAAGAAAAAGAATCACTGATGGTTACTTTTGGATCTCAGCTTGAATTCATACGAATTACCATCCTCCACCCCAAAACTTTCGCTCGTACACATCTCCAGCAGCCTGAACAATCGAAGCAGCCCAAACTTCCAAGTCAACTGGATCTTCGTTCTCTCCTTCCTCATCTGCTGTATCTTCGCCACTACCAATCTCCTCCGTTTTGAGCTCAACAGCCTGTTGCGTATCCTTTGGATAATAAATATGATTAGACATCCATCGTCCACTATTCAAACATTCTCTTGCTGTATTAGTGTTTGGGCATGCTGCCATTATCCCTGCGTCAGGAATAATCGATGCATCTTCTTCATTGACAGCCCCAGAAATTCCCTGAATGATGTCACCAACCAAGTCGGGTTTGTTGGGTAAACTTCGTCTATCTTCATCAGATATATCTTCCGCAACATTAAAGTGGTCATCTAGCAGTGAGAGATACGACTTGACTCCCTTGACATTAGAGAAGCATGCAATGTCGCTCTGTTGCAGACAGGACACATCTTGCTTGGTAAGCTCAGATGCTACCGATATGGTGGACAGGGACAAAGTGACGCCTGTCATCTTGCAAAAAGGATGTGATTTTAGTGCATCTTCCAGCCCTTCCGTGGAGAATTGTTGCCCGTTGTCTGATTGTATCAGCGCAATATTGACGGAGTCCGAATTGTCGTCCGATGATGAGCTTTGGTACAATGGTGTAGAAAACGTAATGCTGGTCATGGGGGTTATGAATGCGCTACTTATTGCGGCGGATGCCGCGAGTATATAGTAACGGTACATGCTGTTTTATACTGTGTAGTAGTTCACGAGACGCTGGTAAGTTATGGTTATATGCTAGGTGGGTAGGTGCGTGCGTCATCTTGATCGGCGCGAGGATTATGAGGAGATGTTTCCCGCCATTTAAACTCAAGGCAATGATATAATAAGCACATATATTGGATATGCTAGGATATACCATAGTAATAGATTATATATGTCAACGATGACAATGGAAGCACCACCACCGCCAGTCCCCTTACACGAGAACAATGTGCCAACCGATCTCATCTGCTCGATATGCATGACGGTGCCCGCCGAACCGCGCATCACTCCATGCAACCATCTATTTTGTCAGAAATGCATTCGCCAGGCTCTGGACGATAAATATCTCTGCCCCATCGACAGGCAGCCGTGTTCTCCTCATCAATTACGGCCGCTGGATGGACTGCTGTCTCGAGTATGGGGTGGGATTCAGGTGAAATGCGGTCATCATGAATATGGCTGCGCTTGGAGGGGGTCAATTTCTGATTATAGCGCTCACACGGAAAATAATTGTAGTGTGATCAAACATCCGACAGTGAAAAATAATTCCGCTGTTATGGAGGAATTACACAGATTGCGGCGTGAGAATTACTATCTTCAAGAAGAACTTAGTTTGGAACAACAAACTAACGCAAGAAACACAGAGAGATTTCGGGATGAATTGGAAACAACTAAGAATGAATTATCCTCTGCGAGGAAGGATTCTGAGATGGCAAGAATATTTTTGGATGATTTGCAAAGGATGCCACGAAACACAAATGGTGATGTCGAGGACATTTGTTTAGTGATGAGACATACAGCTTGTACTATGTCAGAGGCAACTTGTGCGCTCAAGGAAAATGACAACAAGTTGTACAATGCTCTCGTATCTTTTACAAATACAACTCATTTTAGGGATATAGAATTAGTGATGAGCCAGGCAAACTGTTCTAGGAGAGACGCGATCGAAGCGCTGGTAGATAATGACAGTGATTTGGTCAATGCAATCATGTCGCTTTGCACGTGAATGGAGAAGATTTGGAAGCATGTATTATTTCATGAGAGAAAGTTCCAGACCATGCATTCTTGAATAATAAAGTCAGCAGAAGAAAAGGCGTTGGTATAAGATAATCTCACATCTACAACATAATTAATGAAGTAACATGTCATTTTTTGATCCTGTTCAGCTTTATCTCTCAAATGGAGAAACGCTGTCAGCCCCAACATTCATCAAACTTGAACATATCATACTCTTTCCCACTCTTCTGCCAATACAGTAGTTCAACACGAGCGCACCGAAGATAATGAGAGGAAACACAAACACATACATTGGCTGATCCATCGCATGGAATCCATCGCATGGAGCATGCGATTGAGCAGGATCTTTTTAAGGGTATCATACTAATTCCCACGTGGATTTGGATCCGTCCTTCCTCATCTTCCCCTACTCCTGTAGGCCTCACACTCTCTCACACTCATCTCCCCCACAATACATAAGATCGTAGTGCGTGCAGCTTTTATCCTAATCTTCTTCCATCGAATGAAGCCCACCAAAGCTTAGATATAGTTGAGATCATAGCAGCTCTAATCATCTACCAAATCTTGAATATTCATAGTTGTGGCTCACATACTACTACACCCTACACCAAGCCAAGAAAATAAATAGAATCCAGTACATATAACATATACACAGTGTATCGAAAATCCAAAATGTCATTAATGCACCCACAGAGAATCATCACTCAGATGATGGTAGATAAAATGCTAGATTTTCAAGCATCAAGGGAGGCTTGGAGGATGACAGCTGAGCCCATGACTGCAATAGTCTGGCAGAGATTGACCACCAAACGTGAAGCGAACGAAGCACTCCTTGACACGGACAATGTCATTACAATCACATCTAGAGATTATCCCGCAAGTGATTATAGTTATGTCGTTGATGACGAAGATGATGATGAAGACGACGATGCGATTATTGACTTTGGAGACACTAGAGCTGGGCAAGAGTATACGGATCGCCATCCTCCTTCTCCTCACAATGTACAGAGAAAAGATATGGATCAGAGCAAATTCAATCCTAGTATTCACTCTCCAATCAACACAACAGCATCCAAATATCTGTTCTACGTAGCCTTTGCGGGAGGGGATGTAAGTAATGGTCATGTTGATATCAAGGCTTCGTATCGTCATCAGATGTCACTCCGTATAGACGAGGAGAGTTGTAGTTTAAACCTTGATTGCTTCGAGTACAAACCAACTTGTCTTGATATTCTAATTGATGGGGAGGATCCTCCTCCAACGAGAGGGGAAGAAAATGCGTATGACAATCTAATCATAACTGCTGGAAGGGGCAATTTTGATGAGAATGATCCTGAACTTTTGGAAGAAGGAGAAGACTATCGCGCTGATTGGGTACAAACTGGGAGAGATTTTACCATGACGCATTACAAGGCTTTGTGTGGAAAGTTTCTAAATTCACGGGTATTTCGTGTACGCATTGCATTGTCGAATGTGAAGGGTATAAGGTTGATTGCCAAGCCTGTTGATACCAGTCGACCACGCGATCCGAGAGAGAACGACAGTGATCTTTCTGCCGTACTGATCCTTGAGATTGCAGACCCTCTTGGACAAGATAGCTTTGCAGTGAGGACTGTTCGATCGAGACGCAACAACGATGATGCATTTTCTCTATGTCCTGATTGGCTTCCAGGAGATGACACTGGAAGCAAAGCTACGAGATTCTACTTTTATGGTAGTGTTCGTGAGATGAAACAAACAGCGGGATACATGGCAAGAATATGCCCAAAGGTGGCTCGTATGTTTGAGGGTAAGGAAAGCAATTCACTTGCACTTGCACCTGGCGTTATTTCAGTTGACTATGCATCAGCCCCTAGTCACAACTCAAACAGCATGGTTGGAGTAAGCAGTTCCACTTACGACAAACCGTTTCCTCCCCCCTCCGCGTGGGATGGATCGATTGCTAGCGCAAGGGAGATATTTGAAAGAATTTTGGCAAGAGAAGAAAATCCTATGAAGCGCATGATGTTACGAATGATGACGTCGGGACCTGAAGATATAGTTGCAATCAATCAGGATCCCAACGCGAGTCCTGAAGATGTCATGTTATCCTCACTTGTGGGTCGACAATTTCTCCGAGGTGGGGGCACAGACGGTATGCTCAACGCGTTGGGTAATGCACGTGAAAGTGGACAAGATTTGGAAGAATGCATTATTTCATGAAAAAGTTCCAGTCTTTTATTCTCAGGTAGTACATACACACGATCAAGCTTGCGAATACGGAAAAGTGAGCATAAGAAAAGGCATCACACACTACAACATACAAAATGATGTAGGATAACCTCAACCATTTCATCTTTTTGCTGCGATTAGCTTACTGTTCAACCTTACGTTGTGGAAAAACAGGCGTATATTCTATTCAAACTTGAAACCATACCATACTCTTCCCCCCAGATAGCAGAGCTCATCGATCACATCGTCCCTGCTAAGTGCAAAATTTAAGATGTGTATCCGAAGACGCTGACACACAAAATTGGATCTTTATTTTTTTTGCTTCATCCATCGACATCGATGTTGTTTTATGAAGTCTCAGAGCTTTGTTCTTCGTTGGAATGAGCAAGAAGTATTTGTTCGGTAAATCTCGCCATACAGATAAAATTAATATGATCAGATTTTTTGTCGGCATAGCAATCTTAGTTCAGGCTGCCGCCTTTATCCTACAGCCATGTCGAATGACAACAAAGATACGCACTTCAAAATTCTCAACAAGACAATTAGTAGTATGCAACAATCATGATATCTATGCCGCAGTAGACGACGATGCTTCTTCGTTTTCATCATCGCCAGACAAGCAAAGAAGAAAATTATTTTCGATTGTACCAATCTACACGCTCCCATTTCTACTTGGCGGAGAGAATACCGCCTCGGCAGAAGTTCCAACCTCAACAGCTACATTACAACAAACCAACGTCGTCCTATCACCAACTAATCTGTGTGCCGACTCAGAAGAAGAAGCTCGAATCTCCATATTTGAACGAGTTGCCCCCAGCGTCGTGTACATCGATACCTTCAAACAAAAACAGGACGTATTCTCCACAGATATAATGGAGATACCCATTGGAAGTGGATCTGGATTTGTGTGGGATAACGAAGGGCACATTGTGACCAATTTTCATGTCATTCAGCAGGCAAAGTCGGCTCAAGTTGCTATACTTACTCCCAATAATGGAATCAAATCATCTTCTAGTACTGCTATTGAACCGGCTTATACTTCGGTACGACCAGGTGCATTAGGAGCCAATGGATCTACAACATTTAAAGACTTTACAAGGACTGTCTACAAGGCAAAAGTCGTCGGAGTGGATCCAACCAAAGATATTGCAGTGCTGAAGGTTGACAATGGAGATAGTAATTTACCAATGCAGCAACTCCGTCCGATCCAACTTGGGACATCTACGGGGTTGCGTGTTGGTCAAGGATCATTAGCCATTGGAAACCCATTTGGTTTGGATCATACTTTAACGACTGGTGTGATTAGTGGTATTGGAAGAGAAGTGAAAAGTCCAAGTGGTAGACCCATAAGTAATGTGATTCAGACGGATGCCGCCATTAATCCTGGGAACTCGGGCGGACCTTTACTGGATAGCAAAGGACGAGTTATTGGAATGACAACAGCAATTTATTCTCCAAGTGGAGCTAGCGCAGGTGTAGGCTTTGCAATTCCAGTTGATACAGTCAACTATATTGTAACTCAACTGATTGAAAATGGACAAATAGTCAGACCTCTTTTGGGTGTTTCCATTCTCGATAGTAAACAAGCTCGACAGGCTCTAGGAATAACAAAGGGTGTCTTAATATTGGAAGTCAAGCCGGGTACTCCAGCAGCTGCAGCAGGGCTCAAAGGACTACGACGAACGGATAGTGGAATAATTGAAATTGGTGACATTATCATTGCAGTGGAAGGAGCATCGATCGAGAAAGAGGGAGATCTTTTCAAGGCGATTGAGGAGTATAAGCCTGGTGATACTGTCAAAGTTACTGTGAATCGACCTCAAATTGAAGTCACGGAAAGTGGGGAACCTGATATTAAGCTGAAGGAGATTACATTTTCAGTGAAGCTCATTGCAAGTGATGACAGCACTTTCATTCAAAAGTAAACTCACAATATAACCAATTGCAGACTTAACATTGCAGGAGGACAAGTAAAACTAACCATGGAACTTTCTGACACTTTGCATACCACAGTCACTCTTATATCTTTAATTCTTGCTACACACTATGGTACTATTATACAAATGCATTCAATCCAAGTCAATCTAAGAATAAGTCTCCCCCAACATAGCGTCAAGAATGTCACGCTTCACTTTCTGAAGCACTTCTCTTGAGAGTTTCAATCATAACCTCAGGTGAGCCGTCCACATTCAATTCCTTCTCATCCAGCTTCTTCCTCAGCTCGCTCACACGCATGACATTGAAGTTATTGTCATCTCGATTCCCATCCCTTTTCTTTCTAGAAACTGCCACAAGAAGATCCTTCATGAGATGTCCAGGGACATCGTCAGTGAAAGAGATCATTTCGGTGGCTTCTTCGCTGTTCTCGGTAAGGAAATCGATCACTGCCTCCTTCAATAGAGCAAGATTCTTGGCATCAGCATATAAGAGATGATCAATAGCATTATCAATCGTGATGACGCTCTTTTTTACGTACACTGCTTCCGCCTCCAACTTGAGGTTAACGATAGAATATCTATCAGCGGCATCGATGATATCTTTCGCGTGTGTTTTCATAGCTTCTTCTGGCACGCTCCCCCCGTACACATAATACAATATGTGACGGAAGACATGTGGGCAGACATCATAGATTTGCGCCACTTTCACCAACCTATCTTCAAATAGAGAAGCAAGCATCGGTGCACATAACTTGAGAATGGAGCTGTGAGCATGAAATGTTGCAAACGTCCTTTGTCGCTTCCTAGCTCTATCCTCCTCGATGTCAGACGAGCTAACTTCAAAGCAGACGTCGGCTGTCTCCTCGTCGAGGAATTTGTCTTGTATCATGGTGACAATGGGATTCTTAGGTACAAACACAGTTGACTGCGCCTTTGATTCGTCTTCCTTAATGGAAATAATGACTGAAAATGTGCCATTGTCATCAAGGAAATGATTTGATTGATCAAAGATGGAAGAGCGCAGAATAGCAGCAACGTAGACAATGCCATCACTTCTTGTTATTGCCCTACGAGTCCGACCTAGACATGCTTTTTGACCATTCGTCCTGGGGATACTAATTTCACTTTCATGGGTCAATTGGGCACTACCGCCAGGGGGACAGGGGTGGAGACTCACGAGCAGAGAATCCCCTACAAAGGTTTGAGTGTCACCGGCGGGGTAAACGCGAAGTCGCCATTGGTTCCCATTGCACTCAAATACAGGCGATTCAATATAATAATCATAATAAGAAGGGAGAGTAGCAAAATTATGAAAATTGAATTGAAACTCTTTCCACTTGTTGTCACTTGCAGTTGACGGAGGGTTACCCACATCAATTGTGCTTCGTTCGATAATATGGCGATGAACGCTTCTTTCACGTGAAATGTGCTGGGCTACGTAGGCTACTGCGGACATCTTTTCTCTCAATCAGTAGTAACACAGGTGATAGCAATAATTAGCACCTCTTATTTCAATAGAGAAAATTTATGATGTGCCTCACAGTTGGTTGTCGATAAGAGTAGATAGGTGATGGTTTGACCAGGTCTATCAATATTTGATGTTGATGGCGTTGGCTTTGATAATTTATGAGAGTTGCTATGTCGATACTTAGCAAATGTCAATCGATGCGCAGCTCTGAAGGATTGCTTTTTCACACGGACACGGAATTAGCATTCGGTTGTCACGGATTTCATATCATATCATCTGCGGGGGAGAGCCGGTATGGTATGTTATGGTAAGATCGAGCTGTTATGTACCAACCGAGAGGGCCGAGTCTTCTCCCGCCCTCCCTTCCCACCACTATGCCATCACGCAACATCATCATCCAGAGCCAACGCCTCTATCTCTAGAGAGCAGTATGGTAACAGCATTGTCGATGCCTTGGACGTAGAGCGCGGCAACACTACCACGAATAATAGAGACACACGCTATTTTTTGTTGCGATGGTGTCCCAACAAAAATCAAAAGCCTCCTCTCAGACGGCCGTAAAAGAGATCGATGCCCTCCTGAAACGACTACACTCTGGATGCCGCTTCATTCTATTTGAAGACACCGTTAACAACAAACATGATATCTCCAACGCGTTACGGAATGCTGCACAACCGGACGAAGTTCATTCTGAATTGGGGCGGGCTCTGGCTCATTCTTATATTGAATCATTGGATGATGATTTGGGTGAGCGTATCCTTTTGGCACTTTGCTGTGGAGAAGATATTGAGAGCAATAATAGCAGTAGCAATTGCAACCAACTAACTGGCAAGGCCAACTATGGGTCTGCAGCTAATGCATTCTTTTCGTATTTGGCAGAGTACGTGCTCGCAGGAAACAATAATGGAGATGTGTATGATGCCTCTTCTAATCAAGACAAATTGCAACAAATTTGTATGAAGTGGCTACAATGGTGTGTTAGATGTGAAGAATTAATCTTCCCTACTGATGGATCATTTAATAACAATGGAGGTGGCAGATCTGTTTTACTTGCTTGCTTGAAACATTATTCTTCCATTTGCTTTGGCAAGTCTTTAGCTGGGGGATGCGACAAGGTGTACAGATCATTAACGTGTTCTACCTCACGAAAGTATTGGATACGATCCATTGCTACTGCTCTGGGGTCGGCCATCACATTAACGGAAGAATGGTCGGAAGGAGCAAGCGTTTTGTTTGAGGAGTTTCATCCATTATTTGAAGCATGTATCCATCAAGCGAGGGGGGAAGTTCCTCTTCATGACCTGGCGGCTCACAATGAAGAGAGTAGGCTCATCTTGAATGAATCACTGAGGATTTGTGCGATGAATTTACATACCAATCGTTCTGTACCCCGATTTGCAATGATTATGATTGAGTATTTGGCAGTTTCACTGGTGACGTATCTCGATCAGCTCGTGTGCACATCTACCAACCCTCATGAAAGTGTTGTGGTGTTGGAGTTATCCTACGAATGGCTACGCGGGTTGACTGATTTGATTCAAACAGCAGCAGCGAAAGACTTAGACGAAGACAGTACAAAATCCCTGATTACATCAATCGATGCGATTGTAGCCACAATCCTACCGCAGCTATCATCTTCCATCTGTTCGTTTATTGTTGCATTTGAGCTGACATCAATTTATGCAACAATTGCATCATCAATCAATTCTCTTGAACTATACAGCACTTTTACAACTCTCAAATCTGCTGAAGCCATGAGACTGGGTACGATTGCATTAAGTCTCGAAAGTGATAGAGAGATTAATGCAGTGTGTGAATTACTACTTAGCATATTCTCGTGCGTTTCCGAAGAGAAAACGCTTGTCCCTAAAGATGTTTCGTTTGTCGGGGGGATTTTGTATGCATTAGGTTGCGTATTTTCGTCTCGTCCGAACTGTACCAACAAAGCTCTGATGTTGAAACGAGTTGGAGAAACACTGGTGAAGATGTCTCCAACAGTAATAGACTCATCTGTTTCTTCTGTGAGAGGAGGAGAGAGTTGTGAAAGATTGCACTTGATTGATTTTGTCTCCGAAATGAAATCAGAGTCGCCAAGTTCAAGTACGAAGTATCAACAATTGATAGAAGTGATATCGGGATCAATCTCTGATGTGGACGAGACAAACTTGCATTCATGGAGACGTCGACCACTTGCATTAGAGGATCAATGCTCAGGGCTTTTAGTTGGTCTTTCATTTCTTCACATATCAGCGCTGTCGCCAGGTCTTACCCATCATGGGTACAAACACACACTCGAATTCTTATCTTCATTTCTTGAATGCTATCCTCGTGCGGCATCGAGAGTACTCCCATCTGTACTCGACACTGTACGAATGAGCAGTCAATCGTCACCTCTTCCACAGATACTGTCCAATTCAATCAACTTTATTGCCTCAAAGCCAATTGTATCTGATTCGCATGGTGCTCATTTAGCATGGATTTATTTGTCACCATTGACAAGTGATGGCGTTCCGTCAGCTACTCGAGCTTCTATTATTCGCATTCTACCGCAAATGTGCTTGGACAATAAGAAGTTGTTCCGTCGTATTCGAGATGTTATTGGGAAATCGATGGTTTCTACTGACCCAATTGTACGCATTGCAGCAACGGCTACTCTTTCTGATATGGCGAAATTGGATCTTCTTCGTGACGTAGAAGTAATTGTAAGCTGGATACAAGGACGTCTGAATGACGAGGAATCTACCGTAACATACTTCGCTCTCTCAACACTGCGCTATTTGGTGCAGAATGAAGAGCTGGACTTTGATTTAGTCGTCCGTGTACTGGAAAAAAGATTGAAGATAGACCTTAGCGCTGTGGGAGATTTCTTGGGATGGGATGAATTGGCTTTGGAAAGTTTGATAGAATTATTAGGCGAGGGTGGACTTGAAGAAGAAGATGAGGATGAATCCCAAGATGATGATGATGAAGAAGAAGGTGGACCCGAGCCAACAGCAAAGACCGTGAAAGCCGTATCGCTCCTGATTGAGCTTGCGTTGAAAATTAATTTCGATGACCAGTATGATTTTTCAACTCAGTCAAGGATCTTGAGTAAAATCTATCAGAGTTTGTCCAATTATTCGGCCCTAATTCTAGGGCTTGATCCCGAGTCCATTCGCACTTGTGCAGATAACGCAACATCTATTCCAAAAGATTTGATCGAGGATTGGGAAAGGTATCTGGAGCTGAAATCAATTGTTCAAGGCGGTATAAATTTGGTAACTCGGATGCAAGACGATGAGAAAGACGGTCTCCCGGAAGATTTCAGCAACAACTTAGTGGCTATGATTCAACTTCTATTAAGGTTCGAAGAAGAAACTTTTGGATCATTTGTATTTCAGAAAGGTAGCTCATCGACGAAGGGAAAGAATGAGGGTGCCCACCAACACCGTGTTTCCAAATACGTTATTTCAGCATTACCTGACACCTGCGCTATAAAGAGCATATACGAGAGCGACGAAAGTGTGTCAGAGCATGTGGCCGCATATTTTTATGCTCTTGGGGTTGAGGATAACAATGGTCACATTCCAGGAACCTCTGCTCTCTTGGCAGAAATGACTGAGTGCATCTCTTACTTTGCACCTCTTTCTGATCCCCCTCCATACGCAATGCAAGTATTTTCGATCATAAATGCTATGGGCGCTGTGTTCAGATCAATACAAAGCGCTGATGAAAACGACCGCGAAAAGTTGTTCAAGACGGCAGTGGATCAATTAGAGGAGTGGGCAACTGAATTTTCTGAATATGGATACATTGCTCTGTCTGCGCTGGCCTTGGCAGCTGATGACTCTCCCCAGTTTTATTCAGGGATTTCACGTGTGCAAGATACAATACTGGAAGGTTGCGATATGTTTGAGACTGAAGACGTCAAGCTTTTGTGCCTATGTATGGTTGCCGCAAGACTGAGTCAGACTACAGATAGTCGAGTTGTTGAACTGCTAGACTCCGTAGAGAAGTCAACAGAACTCCACAGTGGCCAATCCTGTTTCGGCGGACATCTTGGGTTAGCAATCTTTGTTCAGAGCGTTGCGAACAAAATCAGAACGCATGGCTCGGATCCTTCCGATGAGTGGTGCAGAGAACAAGCTCGTCGTTGCATTTGTATTCTCGTGAAAGCTCTCGACAACTGCACGTTATCAGAAAACGATTCCATTCTCGAGTTGGCATCGTGCATAGCATTGGGCAAGTCATCAGATTCTTTCACTTTGCCTTCTGAGCTAACAGTCAAAGATGGAGCAGCACAAAAGTTGAGCGGTGTAATCATTGCACTTTCTCACTGTTTTCACGCGCTAGCTGGAGTTAGTACAGACTTACTGAAAAGTGTCGTCACGGTGATTCTTGAGCTCCCCTGGGGAGCTGGAAAGGGTTTTGCGACACACTCAACCTACAAGACTTTGATAGACGTTGGCGTATACAGCATGGACGACATCTCAGAAGCTATTGATAGCACAATGACATGTGTACAAGGTTTCGACGGTGATTGTATTGAACTCTTGGATCCTTTATTTTCACTTGTTTCACTTTGTCGTCTTTCTTCCGGGAAAGTAAAGGAAGAATTAGAATTGGTCAACGAGACAGTCACAAGAATCTTAAGTACTTCATCGCGGATGAGTAGCAAGGGCAAAGCGATGGCAGCATTCACGTGTTGTGCTTCTATTGGTGAACTACCTGGAGTCACATCCTTCGTGCCAAATATTTCCTTATCCGTAAAGAAAGATCAAGTCACAAATGTAGTTGGAATGTTGGAAGGAACTTTATTAAACGGCGAAGTCGAATGCACACATGCATCGGCCCTTGCTCTCGGTGTTTTGTGTTCCATGAGAAATGCATCTCAAACAACTCAGCAGCACAGACGCGAGAAAAAGAGCGACCGTACAAATGTGGACGTGAACTCAATCATCCAAGGAAAAGGCGGTACCATTATGGAGTTTGTATTACAGCAAGTCGCTAAGGCGCATTCTGATATTTTAGCTCAACACTCGGGCGCAAAACATGCATCAAAGCAGGTTTGTATTCTATTTAAGGCGTTAGAAGTGGTATCACTTCCTGGCAGCTTCAGCAGAGTGATAGAAACAGCGTTGTACTCCTCTGCAGTTGACGACACAGAACTAACCGACTCGTCCCTGAGGATTCTCTTTAGTCAAATTGAGAGCGGCAGAAGACGTATTGGCTTCGATGGACGAGGTTTTTTTGAGTTGAGCACACGTCTTGCAAAGCTAGCTACGGAAGATCTTATCAAGTTGGTAGGCGAAAAGGGAGCCCAGCAAATGATGATGGCCATGCCGAATCTCCTATTTCAGCTTCCTACAAGCACAGGCGAAGAAGTTGCTAAATGTTTGTGGGACATCTGTCGAGACTTATCAAATTACCAGATGGTAATGACAGGATTCTTCAATAGTATAAAGACCATACTTTCCTCGTCGGGGAAAGAATCGAGGGGTAAATCGAAATTATCAACCTCACCTGCTCTGCTAAGAGCTCTCCAGAATTTTGTTGCAAATGGACTCTTTGATGAGTTCTGCAAAGTTGCAACCACCCAATCCTCAAAAATCGATGAAGTATCGTCATCGTCATACGCAACAAGCATATCAGCCTTTCTCGAATGCATCAATATGATTTCAGCATCTGCAACTACTACCGACATTAGGGGCCTACAATCGGATGTATCATGCGACAATGTATTGGTTATGGCATCCTGTGCATCATTCTCTTCAAAGCAAACGCGACGAGTCGAAACTTGGATTGCCCGTCAAGATGCGAGGGAAAATTCTTCCAATCTCCGTTTGTTACTACTGTCTTCACTTGCACTTGCACCTCAATGTCGCAATGAGATCGAAATGAAAGAATCCGTTACCAATCTTTTTGATATCATGCTAGTCGCAGGAATCGATAATACACTGTGCATGGAATTGATCGCAGCCAAGATAGCCTACTGGTGGGATTCAGGTAATATGAAAGAGATGGCAGCTGCAGCACATCCGATCCTACGAGTATCTAGCATGTCATCCTTCCTAATTTCAAGCAACCTATGTTTCGAGGTGCAGTCGTTGCAAACCAAGCAAATTTGTGGAATATTTGACTTGCTTGTTACCGACCTGCCGGTGAAGCTTGCATTGTTGTGCCAGACGTGGAAGATTTCAGACGATATCTCCAATCGCGCTACACGGCTGTGCAAGGATGCGACTGGCAAGAAAAAGGCGTGTTTAGAGAGGATTATCCAGTTGTTGGACGGTGGAGGAGAACGTATGAAGTAGAATAGGCTCGTGATAAGTAATTAGTAGGTATGAAATAATTTGAGTTTTAATCACCATTGATGAAACCACCTTGCACCAATCCTGTTCTCGCAACAGCCGCAATCCATTTAAACCTCGCAGGTCCCAAGAGCTGCCCTCCATACCATCTCGAAACCACAACCAACACATTCTCTGCACCACTACTCAATTCCAACAATGATGCAAGTTTCGCTCCAGAACCCTTCTCTCCATCATCATCATTATCATGCACCAATAATGCGGAATCTTCGTCACCGTGATGAAATCGATAGGCAAACATGTTATGTGTCGCCTTGGCAACTTTTTTATCATTGAACAATAGCTCCGCGAGTGCCCATTGTACGTGT
Organism: Skeletonema menzelii; assembly: GCA_036940005.1. Classification (NCBI taxonomy): domain Eukaryota; phylum Bacillariophyta; class Thalassiosirophyceae; order Thalassiosirales; family Thalassiosiraceae; genus Skeletonema; species Skeletonema menzelii. The sequence continues at coordinate 50,745 of JALLBH010000076.1, forward strand.
TCCATGCTCGTTACTTTACACACATGTGCTATCATATTCTCGGCCGCACCTGACTTTGGAGGGTGAAATGGTGGAGTATGTAGTATTTCTCGTTGATATTTTGGATTGTGTATCACGCTTGTTGGAAAATTTCGTATTGGTTGATTGTATCTTGTGGTTGGAGGGATGAATGTTTGTACTTCTTCTTGACCAACTTCATTCTCGTTGGCTATATTCTTTAAAGTTGTGGCTCTATCACCATCATCGTCTTGTTGTAACAATTGCTGCGTCGTATACGTTTCCTCCATAATCGAAATTTCTTCTCGACAACGCTCTCCCCACATGATTCCAACATCCATCTCCATTTCAAACATGTCTTGTAGCTCTTTTAGTAATGCCTCTTTGGTTTGTGGATTCATCATGACACTGTGTAAAATTGGAATAGGACATTCATCGCCAAAGGGTACGATGACGGAACACGAATTTCAAGAGTTGGCATACCCAATCCAAATAGAGATTGATTGCCAAGTTGGATAAACCATGGTCCTTCTAGTGCTATATTATGCACTTCATTGTTGTTGCCATTCTCAGGCGGTATCAGCGATGGAAGGAGAGCATCATCGTAGTATGCTTGGAGAGCTGCCAGCTCTTCAGTTCTACGGAGAGTTACTTCTTCGCTTAAGGCTTCGGTCATTATTTGTCTTGAGTAGCTACCAATTCCACAGCTGTCGTCGCCTCTTTGTTACTCAAATGGAGGGTGGAGGTGATGAGAGGAGTAGGTATGATAGGTATGCAGGAGCAGATTATGATATGGTGGAGCGAGGTGAGTGCGCAAATTCATGTACTGATTCCTACTTTATTTCTTCGCTCAGAAACCTCCTTCAAGCAACTTTCACTTTCTACTCGCCATGCCAATGATTATTCCGCTTATGCATGATCGGTTTCGACGTAGCTCAGTATAAGAGCCTTTCGATAAAGACGACAGTTTGCCATCATAAACTCGTAGCGCTTGCACAATAACATAAGATCTTTTAGACGCCCTGAGTATATAAAAGATTTATCACCATGACGCCAAGAAAAGTCGACATTGTCAAGATTTCCTACGACGATCTTGTCACAGCCTGCTCCTCCAACAACGATCATTCGCCCGTCGATAATCTCATCGATCAAGCCTATGCCAACTCATCCTCACTGGGAATACTCGCCATTACCGACATTCCATCGCTACCCTTACTCCGTTCCAAGCTCCTTCCACTAGCGCCCAAACTAGCGGCTCTGCCTGCCCAACAACTCGATGAAATTACAGCTCCCCAATCTCAATATCAAGTGGGGTGGTCTCATGGACGGGAAAAGTTGGAGGGAGACAAGTTAGATTTCAGCAAAGGGAGCTACTATGCTAATCCTCTTACGGATGATTTGGTCAAGAGTATGTTGGAAAGACGTCGATATTATCATGATTGCAATCACAATAATGGTGACGAGAGTAATGTACATGACAAGCAACAAATAAAAGAGGTACTAAAGTGGGATGAATCACTGAACCAAATCAAAAGTGAAGAGGAATTGCGACAATTGGCCAATGCCAATCCTGCATTCTTTGCGCCGAATGTTTGGCCGACGAAGAGTCTTCCCGAATTGGAAACTGCTTTGAAAGAGATGGGGCAATTGATACATCAAGTGGGAGTGTATCTTGCCAAATGCTGCGATTCGTATGTTGCTGCTCGTGTAAGTGTGTTGTCTGTTGCATGATGTGAGTAGCTTGTTTCGTGTAGGCTAGTTTTGATCAGCTTATATTCACAATAATTTGATTCTCTCTAACTTCATACAACAGTGCCCTGGATACAATCCTAATACTCTGGAGAACATTCTTTTGCATTCCAAGTGCTGCAAGGCCCGGCTACTTCACTACTTTGCAACAGACGAAATAACCGATTCGTCCAAGAAAGACGTAGACGAAGGCAAGAGTGCAGATGACACTCAATTCAGCAACTGGTGTGGATGGCACAATGATCACGGTTCACTCACTGGGCTAGTTCCTGCAATGTATCACGACAAAAATGGCAACATTGTCCAATGTCCCGATGAGGATGCAGGACTCTACATCAAGTCCCGCAATGGAGATCTGGTGGGACCTGTAACATTACCAGAGAACGCATTGGCATTTCAGGTGGGAGAGACGATGCAAGTCCATACTGGTGGATTGCTTCATGCTACTCCGCATGCTGTTCGGGGATGCAACACCAGTGGGATCTCGAGGAGTACGTTTGCCGTGTTTATGGAACCAGAGTATCATAGTCCGATGAATTTACCAGCTGGACGTAGTGTCAGTGATACGCAATGTGAGAAAGCAGAGAAATCTCTGCCAAAGACGGTGCGTACTTTGAGATCGAGATGGAAGTTAGGAATGAATTTCGGAGAGTTTAGTGATGCGACTTTCGCTGCATTCCATTGATTGCAATATTTTGGAAAATTGTTCTGTTTATGCTCTGTGAAAGCTATTTTCTGCAATGAACTATTTTCTGCAATCAATACGCTATTGCAATCGAGACTAATTTAGGCGTAATTAACCCACTCAACCGTTGATCGAGGTTCGTCGGTTGCCTTTGTCTTCTTCTTACTCTTGCTATCATCGGAAAATAATTGCCCTTTCTTCGTCATGCTCTCGAAAGCTCTGGCCGGGACTTCGATTGCTTTCCCCGGAGGAATTGTGTTCAAATCATAGTCCCCGTATGAAACTCGAATCAGTCTTGTCACATCCAGACCTAGCGAACCCAAAATACGACGCAGTTGCCGATTCTTACCCTCAGTACACGTAATTCTAAGCCAAGTATTGGTACCACGAACATCATCACGGCCATTTCTTCGCTGACGACGACCCGTTTGTGGTGATTTGCGTTCTATACTAACTTTGATGCCTTTGTACTTCATCATTTTTCCGGTTGACGGTGCCACGGGAGAATCTCCGATGACATTGATATTATCATCAACACGAGCCGTAACCCCCATTCGCATTGCACGCATCTTCATGGGGGTAAGCCTGCCATGGACACGCACACGATATGTTCTCCACAGATGATTCTTGGGTAATTCTAATTCTCTAGCATATTGACCGTCGTTGGTAAATATCATTAATCCTTCCGTCATCATGTCAAGTCGTCCTACTGGTTTAAGATGTATCGGTGACTTGTTTTTGCTTTTACTTTCACCTACACCACCTCGAATTAAACGCTGTAACATCGACGGGCGTCCATCAGGATCGTGTTCTGTAACTAATTCCCCCTTCAGTTTGTTTGCAAGCCACACTCTAGTATTTTGCATCATAGGATTCGTCTTTTTCTTTTGTTCATTACATGTTTCATTTACAGCAGTAAATTCGCCACCACTTTTTTGCTGTTCGAGGTACATTGATTTCAAAGTCTTATCTACGCCTAGAATTAACTTTCCATCAAGCTTCATGGCACTGCTTGAATTTTGATTTGGGTCTGGGCTGGGTCGAAGTTGAAACGCAGGCGAGTTGCAAATTTTGCCAAATAATGTGACACGATCTGCCAAGATCATTCGTTCTGATTGTCGTCGTGAAAGGCCGAGGTGCTTGCAGAGTAATGTTGAAAGTCTGATTCCTGGACTAATTGGTTCGTGTATGTGCTTGCCGCTGCTGCTGAACGGTCGGCGAAGCGCTTGATGTGTATTAGGATGCAACAGTCGCGAGATCATCGGTGATATTGACGAGGTGTTCAGCTGCCACTGTCGAAGCATTTTGATGTTTGATTATACTGGCTGGCTTGACTTGCTCTCTAGCTTGCACTTGACTTGTGGCTCGAACAGGGCTAGCCTTCGTGCCTTAGCCTATATTTGATAGCCATCTATGAGCTTTGTTGGCTTGATAGAGATAGAGTGTTGAGTGTTGAGCGAGTGTTTTGATTTGAGATGATGTTTATGTAGTCTGTGACAGTTGAAAAGATGTGACAGCAAATGAAGTGTCGTGAATGACGAGACGTTTTGACGTCATAATTACGTCATTGCAGCTAAAACAATCTACAATCTTGGCTAAATCGATAATATTGCATGCAGTGCTGACGTGTCGCTTTAACTTTTGTCACAAGCTCATCTTGAACCATGCTGAGCAGCATTCAAAACAACCACATGGGCAGAATTCGTTGTTTGCTTACGTCATGATACGGTCGTGCTTTCGTCACGCT
>JALLBH010000077.1:0-47307 GCA_036940005.1 Skeletonema menzelii
ATCAGGACATAAGATGTGGAGCTGGCGGGTAACCCAATTTGGGCATCATCAGGACGCATATGTTGAGCTTTGTATTTTTGCTTTTTGAGGTCTGAAAGTCTTCATTCATTTGTTGCAACTGCTTTTTGGTTGGTTACAATGACATATAATTTAGATTTATCTTATCTCTAACTAACAACAAATAAATTTAGACTCCATTTACTGTATTTCAAACCTTTATTAGAATAGAACCAAGTAAAACCTTCCTTAAAGGCCAAAGAATGTAGATTTCTTTTTGGACTTCTCCTTGAGTTTTTTCGCCATCTCAGCGTAATTTTGTGCATCACTTTGTAAATCAGCTGTTTTCTTGTCCAATTTTTCAATTCTATCGCCTCGTTCTTTGAGCGCATTCATTGCCTCAGACATTGCTCCTGTGGCTCCCTCTGCCCTGAGAATAGTCTTCCTATTGGCAGTTTTGGGAGTCCGCTTCTTCAACCTCTTTTGCTCTTCAATGGCACTCTCAAATAGAACTCCTGAGCGGTTTGCTTTTGCACCGTATTGTTCTAGTAGCTTTATCATGTCTTTTTCCTCATATGAAATTGCTGGACGTAAGTAATGCATTACAAAAATTAGCCGCGATAGTAGACAACAATAACCACACATCAATCTCAACAGCATATACTCACCATAGTCTAGGGGTGTCTTTTGCTCGTTACATTTCATGTTGACATCCACCTTCGCCTGAAGCAGTAATATTGCGCAATCTAATCTACCCAATGCAGCGGCATAATGCAACGCAGTAAAGCCGTGATAATCATCTCTCTCATTTAAGCAAATCTTCCGCGAATCGGATGTTATTTGTATGTGGAGACCATCAAGATTGTTCAAAACAACCAACGAAAAGATGGTCGCACGAACAATTTTGTGCTGCCAGCCGATCTCGGCACGCATCTGTTTCGCTGATTTGTCGGTTGCATTCTGTACTGAATTGATCATGCAGATCTTGAATGCGTTGATCCACGCATCCCTGTGCTCAGGTTTGGAGCATATCAGTACCAGGGGTTGTTCTTGATCCTTAACATGAATTGCAAACGAAAGATCGCCAAATGAAGATTCAGCAAACATTCGCGTCTTCGCACTGTGGTACATACTTAGGCATTCGATCTTCTCTACATCTGCTAGCATATACGCACACTCCAACTTTCTCTGCATATCAGACGAAGACAAATACTTCGTTATACGTTTCCCCAGGGAACCAAACAAGGTCTTTTCTTCTTTCGGTGTTGGAGCTAACTCTTGCATTGCATGCTCAAACTCATCAAAGGTGATGGTTCCGTCTTCATCTGTATCAATTTTGCGCATAATCTCACTCAATGCACGCTCTCCAACGGGAACTCCCATCCCTACGAAAATCTCTCGTAGCTCACACCTATCAATCTCGCCGCTGTGATCTGAATCAATGTCATCAAAGCGTTTCTTTAACTCAGCGGAGGTGAATTGTTCTGGGTTTCCGCTCTTCATGGTAAGCAACAGATTCATCAGAGAATCAAACTCAATACGCGAGAGTAAAAACCCATGTGTAAAAAGGAATAGTTCTCGCTCGTCTATTCCATCGAGCAAGATTGGACCTCGTTTCATCAGTACAGACTTCTTGTCATAATCGTCAGGGAAAAAGATTGACGAGATTGCCCTTTTTGTAGCTTCTTCCCCCGGCTCATCCTACATGATATATGACACAAACGTGTTATATTAGCAACAATTGTTTCAAGGAAGATAACTATTTCACACGCACAATATTAGGTGACAATTTTATGCTCACCATGTTCGGTTTTTCCAACTTGAGGAATTTCTGAATATTATTCAACTCGTTCAATTCCCATCGCTCAGGAAAGTAATACCGACTAAACACCTGTTCTCTACCCAAACGTACATTCCACTGATGGATATCCTTTTGCTCCGCAGGTGACAGTTTCTGAAGAGGGTCTTCTTGTACTTCAATTTCATTGATAGAGACCAATGAATCATTGAACTTTTCATTTTTCGTCCCCTGAAGCAAAGCAGATGTGCTCCCTCCACTAGCACTAGACCGCATGCTGTTCCCAATCTGTTCAAGTGACGCACGCTTTTCTATAGAGAATGAACCCCGGAAGGATGACCACATGTTGAAGTCAGCATCGATGTCCATCTCGTTGAGAGCTTGAAGATCCTTGTCGAGGCTGGCCACAGATGAGTCAACAGACGCCTCGTCGTCTTTATCTTGAGGATGTGCTTTCTTAAACATGGTTTCGTCGATATGATATTCTCCAATAATAATCACTTATTATTATGCCGCAGAAGATATTGTACCATGTTTCACTGTTTCAGTCTCAAGTCTCGATCGAGTACAAAAGAAGATATTAATTATTGTGGAATAGGTCGAACTCCAAACTGTCCCCCCGGGGGGACAAAATTTTGGCTAGGATGAGATACAGGGGGGACAACTACTTGTTCTTATTGGTTCTATAAATCGGTGAGGGAGAATAAATCATTTTTGTAGGCTGAGAGCTGAGATTTTGGATGGGGGAATGAAAATGAATATTTATTGAACTTCTACTAAGGGGGAACTAGTACGCAGCCGTGTTGGCCGCCATAGCATAAGCCATAAGCATAAGTAGGTATTATGCCGGCCACGAGTCAGTGATACAATACACTTTTATTAAGGAGATAGGAGCCAACGCCAACTATCTATGGTACTGTGCACTGTGCCAAGCCAACTTCATCTTCTATTTAGCTTCTCAAATTGGGCGAAAAAATAATGTCCTACCTACCGCTGCTGACGCTGATGCTGATGCTTGCAGAAAATTCATTCGCTTGGAGTTCGAAGTATCAAATAATGTCTCGAGGAACGATGCCACCATTATTTTTGTCAAAGCCGGACGAAGCTCTTTACACTTCTGCTGATATTACTGATACCATAAGAAAAGAAAGTGTTCAAGAGATGGAAAAAGTAACCGAAGTAGTGAATACTTGTTCAGAATCTAGGCGTCCACTCTTAGTTGGCACGAACAATGCCTTCGGCGCATACGTAAACAACAATTCAATACAGAACTTTCTCTTCGACTGTGATGGAGTCTTATACAGAGGGACGGATTCAATGCCCCGTGCATCTCAAACTATACAACAACTTATCAAGAGAGGAAAAAAAGTATTTTTTGTCACTAATAATGCTGCATCGACGCGGATGGAGTTGAAAACCAAATTGGAAAAAGTATTGAACTGCAGAGGAATCTTAAAGGAAGAAATGATGATTGGATCAGCGTATGTGGCCGGTCAATACTTAAAGTCATGCAATTTGAACAAAGATAGCGGCAAAAAAACACGAGTTCATGTGATAGGTACGGCGGGACTATGCACTGAGTTACAATCTGCAGGATTTGACGTTTCGGGTGGACAGGATCCAGTCGATACGCCAAGCGGAATGTCACGAGATGAGCTGGCATCTTACCCCTTTCCTGAAGGACAAATAGATGCACTTGTGATTGGACTAGACAATGACTTCAATTATCGGAAATTATGCATAGCAACTGTACTGCTACAACGAAATCCTCACGCACTCCTTGTCGCAACGAATTTGGACGCATTTGACCTAGTAGGATTTGATGCACGACATCTCCCTGGTAATGGTGCTTTAGTAAGTGCCGTAGAAATGGCGTCAGGTCGAACTGCCATCAATGTAGGCAAGCCGTCTTCAACCCTCTCCGAGCTCATAATGGATGGGTATGGTCTAGAAGCTAGAGAAACGCTTATGATCGGCGATCGACTGGATACCGACATTAAATTTGGAAATGACAGTGGAATGAAATCGGCATTAGTCTTAACTGGATGCACCACTTCATCAGAGATTGCATCTGTCTTGAAAGATGACGAAAGTAGTCAAATGATCCCCAGCTTGATTTTCCCCCACGTTGGTTACATGCTTGATGATGCTACTAGTGAAAATTAATTCTTATTACTAATTCATACTCTGAGCATACGCCAACTACATATTGCAAACCATCATTCCTTAGAATTCTTTCCTTATCTTTACGCAACGGCGTTTGCATAATTTAAATACTTCCAGCGTATGTGATGTGTCGACTTATTTTTGCTCCGCCCCAGTATGCATGACCTATCCCTCAGCAACGATGTGCACTATGTTTCTCTTTTTATTGTGCACACTCTTTTCCATCTTGACTACCCCCGCCGCAAGCGCAAAGATTGTATGATCATTTCCCATCCCCACATTTTCTCCACATAAGAATTTCTTCCCTCTTTGACGGACGATGATGCTCCCGGCCTTTGCAATTCTCCCAGGCCACACCTTAACACCTAAACGGCGCCCTGCCGAGTCGCGCCCATTATTGGATGACCCACCAGCTTTTTTAGTGGCGTTTCTTACTGTTATTTGTGTTGATGTATGAGTGGGGCCAAGCAGACAATTTTGATGTTGCGGAAATATTGACGATACGCAGGAAACGAGTGGTCGCGCTGCTATCGCCGATGAAAACAATCTGGCGGCATGCGAGGAGGAGGCGACAGCAGTAGCCGAGCTCCTTAGTGTCATGAGGCGAAACATATTTTCTTCTCGTGCTCTCTCAGTTTCAGGTTGCCGGCGGCGGACGGCGGCGGCGGAAGCGTCATGGAGAGGTCGGAGGTCGGTATTCGGTATTCCTGTGGGCGAATTGGGATACCATTCTAGATGGGACATTAACACTCACCACGTTCAGCCCCCTCTCGGTCGAGAAGACTTTTTTGATCGACAATTTTTTCGCCTTCTTGGACCCACTTACGTAGGAATGGTCCAAAATTGTACGTTCACGAATCGTCTGCGAAAATGATCGGCGGCGGGGTTGCTACTTATGTACTTAGCTGGGCTGAACGTTGAACGTTGCTAGTGCATCAATTATTATGTACCTATTGCAAAGTACCTTTACATTATGGATTCCTAGAAGTATTCAACAAATACTTTCAATACAAGAGAGAACTGTCAACATGAAATTTACAGATATTCTACTCACAATCACACTTGCTGCTTCAGCTTCAAGCTTAGTTGCACTAGCTGCTGATTCAAGGACGGATTTACGTTATGTCGTATGCGGTAGAGGCGTCGATGGACCAGGAGGATTAAAATCGTGTGGTGCAGGTGATTCGCAGAAGGTGCATAAAGACGAAGAACATGAAGTTAGATGCTGTAAGGAGCAGGAATTCAATGGCGGAGGGTGGTCCGGTAAGTGTAGAAACTTTGATGAACGGATCAAGGGACGCTCTAAAATCGGCGGCAAATGCCATTATCTCTCATTTTGGGATGCATTTCGAAAGTGCAATGACGCAGATGGTCGCCTATGTACTAAGGAAGAAGTGGAAAATTCTTGCGTGAAAGGCACAGGATGCTCATACGACTGGAAGCAAGTATGGACATGTACTGAGGAAGAAGGAGATTGCTTGGAGAGTGCAGAATGTTGTAGTGGACGGTGCCATCCTGATGGATATTGCACTTACGATATTTAATTTGAGTTGATTAAAGTTCTGAATAGTTTATATCTTCATAATTACAGCATCGTTTACGATCACGAGCTGTAAACAAGATGTGTATGCGTAAAGTAGAGTTTGTAGAATTTCAAGATCAAGAAGTTCTAGTGGTTGGTGCTCATTACTAAGTGAAAGTAAATACTCTACCACCACAATTACGAACCAGCTAGTGCTGCCTAGACAGCTACAGTTCATTAATTATTGTGAAGAAGAGGAACGTATTTTTTCGTTAGCTTTGTGAACCAAGTAAGTAGATAGTCTTATCGACACAAAAGGAATTTTAAGCCAGATACAATAAGTATCCTTTGAGAAGTAGAAGATAGAAAGAGAATAAGCGATGGTCGGTTTTTGAGTACTAATTCCTAATTAGGATCTCACGTAGAAGAATCGGTTTTGCCTCCCGCCCCCCCCACCGCCCACCGCCGCCCCCGGACACAAAACATCAGTAGCCGTATCTGTACTTTGTTACCTGCCCAGTCAACAGTCAACTCAACATCAAAATAAAGAGAATCAAAGTTGTTACGTCGAAAGGTAGGATAATTAGCCAACCATGGCCCATCTCAAGAGGGTAGAAGCACCGCTGCGGTATCTCACCAAATCACTTGCAAAAAAAGCAATATCATGTCCCCGAAAATTAGTCTACGCGACAAATCCAACATACGGGCGAAAATTTGACCCTATGAAACAACATCTTTCAAAAGAGGGAGAGCGATTCGGAAATTATTGCAAGGGACTCTTTCCTGGTGGTATTGAGATCGGAAGAGATATTTCATTTGAGAGGCGTAATAATGCACCCATGTTAGAAGTAGATCTTATTGATGAAACAAAAAGATTGTTGATGGGGGAGGAGGAGGAACAAATAGTTTTATTTGAAGGAGCAGTTCAACATGGTGGTTTATTCGCACGCCCTGATGTGCTGGTTAAGACAAAAAACAAACAGAGCAACCAGACGGAGCTGCAGATAATTGAGATAAAATCCAAGAGCTGGGATTCTCGACACACTGTTGAGAGCAAAATGTTGACACTCAAGAAATCGATTCGATCCACATTTCTCCCATATCTCCAAGATGTTGCATTCCAGACGCTGGTACTACGCAGGGCTTTTCCAGACTTTCGCATTTCTTCTTGGCTAATGATGCCAGATAGAGCAAAGAAATTGAAAGACACTTTAGCGAAAGATGGTATGGCACAAAGTATAGATGATAGCGTAGCTGCTGTTGTCAATGTCGATGATTTAGTAGAAAAGGTACTGAATGGAAAAATTTCATATCCCGGAACAAAAAAGCCACAGCATTTTACTAAAGCGATATCGCACTTTTCAGATATCATCAACAAAGAGACAAGTGTGTTAGAATCATCATTGTCACCTCCCATAGGATCTCAATGCATGTCTTGCGAGTACAAATTAAAAGACGCCAACATTGAAAACAAAGATGAAGTGTCTGGATTTGATGTTTGTTGGAGAGCAGCTACTGGAACAAAGCAGGAAGACATGGGGCGGAACCAATTTGTAGCAGATATTTATAGCCTTACAAAAAATACATTGGCTAATTTTCTCAATGAAAACAAATACACCTTCGATAATCTCACAGCAAAAGATTTCGGTCTGGACGAGGACGGCGAACCAGCGAAGAAAAAGAAAACAAACTGCGAGGACACAATCACCAACTCACAGAGGCAATGGCTGCAAGTGAAGTCAGTTCAACAGCAACGCACAAGTAGTGAAAGCTCACATTACATCTTGAAGAAAGGACTGGAAAGTGAAATGGAAAAATGGCAATATCCTTTGCATCTAATCGATTTCGAGACTATCTCCCCAGCACTTCCGTATTTTTCTGGCATGGCACCCTATGATGTTGTTTGCTTCCAGTTCTCACATCATATCCTAGATCAGAACCATGATGGGACAGTGAGCATTCGTCAAGAGTCTGAATTTCTTCACACGATACCAGGAGAAAATCCCAATGGACCATTCCTAAGAGCCTTGTACAACGCATTAGGCTGCGTTGTTTCAGATGGCGGAACGGTCTTTTGTTGGTCATCGCATGAAACGACAGTGCTCAAATCAATTTTGACATCGCCAGAGTTTTCGGCATCTTTGTCACAGCACGAGGTTGAGGCTCTCTCAGCTTTGCTGCCTGAGCGAAGTCATCCGATGGTTGACCTGTTTGAATGTGCTCGAGATTACTTCTACGTTGACGGCAGCGGTGGGAGTTCTTCTATCAAACGCTTACTCCGACCAACAATGAATGCATCCCCGGAGTTGAAGGGTTTGTACGGGAAGCCCACTTACAGTAGCAACAACTTTCAAAACATACAGTGGTACCAACTTGATGAATCTGGCAATGTCATCGATCCATATGACATTCTGTCACGTCTCGATACAGATAAGGATAGAAGTGCTATCGCTGTAGGTGGCGCAGCAGCTGCTGCATATCATGAACTACAATCCAAGTCGGATATGACCGAACAGGATCGAAGCTACATCCAGTCGTCTCTACTTCGCTACTGTGAACTAGATACTCTTTCCATGGCTATGTTCGTCCAAGCATGGCAGGCATTTGCAGCAGTAGAAAAAGCTAAATAAAGAAATAAGATCGCTTCATATCTATAACAAGCCTGAAACCTTTGCTTGCTCTCCTCGCTTCTTGCGTTTTCAGGTGCAAGGTTGAGGTCATAAGTAGACCCCCCACAGTTACTTACTGTCATCCCTACAACTTACTTGTGACAGGAAAGAAGAAGCGGCGTGGCAGCGTCACAAAATCGGAACCCATCACTGACACGATGAGAATCATTTCAACGTGCAATCATCAAAAAATAAAATAGAAGTATCATTCTGAAGGCCAATCAAAACAACTCTCATACCTGTACGAGCTGCCCATTCACTATAAATAGAAACATAGCTAGATCATATCATTTGCGTCGTCATGTTGCGTTGCATGCATCTGGCAAGAAGGGCCAACTCTGGATCGCTCTCAGCTGTCGCTCTCACCGAATCAGCTCAATATCGATCTTACTCATCACTATCGAATAACAGAGCATCATATCGCAGTGGGAATGCGTACAAACAACTGTGCGTAGGTTCTACGTCGCACAACAATAATGACTTTCGACTAAAACGCGCCTTCTCTGATGACGTGTCTTCCGAAGACTCTCCAATGAATCAACCACGTGAGGCGATGCACTACGACGTTGTGATTGTCGGAGGAGGGCCAGCTGGACTTTCAGCAGCAATCCGCTTGAAGCAGCTCTCCTCCGAAAAGGACATTGATTTGAGTGTCTGTGTCCTCGAGAAGGGGAGCGAGGTTGGATCTCACATACTATCTGGCAATGTCTTTGATACAAAAGCACTGGAAGAATTGCTCTCATACAACGAAGATGGAGGTGATCAGTGGACAGAGGCACTGTTAGAGTCACAAGATTCTCATGCCACGCCAGTATCGGAGGATTCGTTTCTAGTACTCACAGAGTCAGGAGGGTCCTATCAGATTCCCAACATGCTGCTTCCGTCGCAACTACATAATGATGGCAATTACATCATTAGTTTGAGTAAGTTGGCGCGTTATTTAGGTGAAATGGCAGAGAATCTAGGAGTTGAAATATACCCTGGCTTTGCTGCAGACGAGGTTCTCTACTCAGATGACCAAAAGTCTGTGAGAGGTGTCGCCACCAAAGACATGGGGATAGGCAAAGAGGGAGAGGCGAAAGATACGTTCGAAAGAGGAGTTGAGTTGTTGGGGCGTCAAACTTTATTTGCAGAAGGTGCAAGAGGTTCGTGCTCTGAATCTATCATTTCGAAATACAATTTGCGTCAGGAAGGTGGAGCATCCAATCAGCACTACGGTTTAGGAATCAAAGAAGTTTGGGAGGTACAGGAGGAGAATTTCAAGCCTGGTTTCGTGCAACACACTTTGGGATATCCATTACAGAGTTCAGTAACAGACAAGGTGTACGGAGGATCATTCTTGTATCACCAGGAACCAAATTTGGTACTATGTGGTTTGGTAGTTGGTCTGGATTATGAAAATCCTTATCTCAATCCGTACAAGGAGTTTCAGCGTTGGAAGACTCATCCAGCCATCAAATCTCATCTTGAGGGCGGTACATGCATTCAATATGGCGCTCGGGTGCTCAACGAAGGAGGATACCACTCATTACCAAAATTAACATTTCCTGGCGGTATGTTGTTAGGTTGCAGCGCTGGCTTCTTGAACGCGGTGAAAATCAAAGGAAGTCATTGTGCCATAAAGAGTGGAACAATTGCTGCTGAGTCTGTCTACAGCTCACTTACCAGCGGAGAGAATGCAGAAGAGAAGACAGTTGCATCAACAGGGGAAATTGATACAGAAGAAGCCCCCGTTGAGGTGACTAAATATGCCGAGAGCATGGAAAAATCATGGGTTTACGATGAATTGAAAGAAGTTCGAAATTGCCATGAAGCATTCTCAAGATGGGGTGTTGGAGGAGGATTGATTTATACTGGTATTGCTGCTCACATTACGAAGGGTAAGGAACCTTGGACTCTACCCACTCCTGTTGGACGCAATGCTGGCGAAAGCAAAACAGATTCCAAAGCCACAAAACCCGCCAAGGATTTTCAACCGATTGATTACCCTGTTCCTGATGGAATATTGACGTTTGATTTACTGACAAATTTGCAACGAAGTGGAACTTATCATGATGACGACCAACCTTCGCATCTAAGAATCAAACCAGACTTAGCCCATATTCCGGAGAGTACAAGTTTGCAGGTTTATGCAGCTCCAGAATCCCGATTTTGTCCAGCAGGTGAGTTAATTGTGTTTGAAAGATTTTTGTCCAAAGGTATTACCAGACTAACTGACATCTTCGCACGTTTAGGGGTTTATGAGTATGTTGACGAGAAGCTTGTCATAAACGCACAAAATTGCATTCACTGCAAATGCTGCTCCATTAAAATGCCCGAGGAGTACATAGATTGGACTGTTCCTGAAGGAGCAGGAGGACCGCAATATCAAGTGATGTAGACGGCTCATGTTTGTTTTCATCCTCACGATCATCTGTAGAGCTGTACGTTCCTAAATAACAACTAGTTAGCTATTTATTTGTTTGCGAAGTTCAATCTACCTTTATCCTCTTCCGACGAACGGCATATGGGATGCCATCACAGTCATGTTTAAGACGTTCGCGCTTAAAGGTAAGTTCGCCATGGCGTACACTGTGTTGGCTGCATCCTCAACCGAGAACGTAGGTTCAGGCATAATAGTTCCGTTTGCCTGTGGCATCCCAGATGACATGCTGAATTTCGATCCCCCGACTGCTTTTGTCATATCTGATGAAACATTGCCAAAATCGATCTGCCCGCAAGCAACATTGAAGGCTCTGCCATCCAACGCAATACTTTTTGTCAAGCCAAGAACTGCATGCTTTGATGCCGTGTAGGGAGCGGATCCAGGACGAGGACTGTACGCAGAAATGGAGCCATTGTTAATGATTCGTCCGCCTTGTGGTTGTTGTATTGCCATGAGCTTCATCGCTGCCTTCGCCATTCTCCAACAGGCTGTCACATTAGTATCCATAACACGTTCAAAGTCAGAGGAGTCAATTGTTTCTACCGATGCAGGGCCAATATTGATGCCAGCGTTGTTGAATAGGAGATCCAATCTAGAGAAGCGGGACGAAATATTATCCATTAACATTTCCACATCTCTTTCTTTAGTAACGTCAGTCGGCCAACACACAACATCGATTTCAATGCCCGCCTCATTTGCTACCTCTTCACACATGTCTTTAGTGACCGTCAGCGGTTTCGGACGCCTTCCTGCTAATACCAAAGCTACTTTCAAAGAATTGCCCTCACTATCAGACCCTCTACCGTCAATGCCTCCCCAACAGCCTTTGGCTAAGCGCTTGGCAACAGCACGTCCGATACCAGAGCCACCACCTGTAATCAGCGCTACAACACAGTTCTCCGCAGTTGCATTCGACACAGCTTCTACATCCTTTTGCAGGGCAACTCCACCAGCAAGTGCCTCACTAAAGTCTTCGCAATACTCACGAATAATATCATCGATTGCGGGGACTTCCGGGGCACCTAATGCTATTGAGCGTTTTGAATCCACTTTAGTAGGAAAAGAACCTACAATACTACTCAATCGTTCATCTTCTTCATATACAACTTTGCCAAGTTTTGACAGTGATTCCGGAGCTACAACTCGTTGCATGGCATCTTCGAGTTCATTTAAAGACACTGAACGTGTAGGTAAAAACACAGTCCTATCAAAACCAAGCAACTTATCAACTTGATCAGGCATTGCTTCATGTACAGCCATCATTCCCCCAATTGCTTGTTTGTATCCAGTTATGGCGTGATAGACATTACCTCCAATAGGCATTACTGCATCTTGACCCGAAAGTGGCTCTCGCACAACCGCAGAGAAACAGCTCGTTGTTGCAGCATTTGGTGCCCCTGCTCGTACAATCACACTTGGCAAGCGAACTCCACGTCCATCAACAAATTCTCTTCTAGAATAATCTGCCAGCAATAGCTCCGCACAAGCTTTTGTAGTACCATACGTCGTATGTGGTGCTGCTCTTGTAGCATCTGATATTGTATCGTTGTTGGATACCCAATCTGCTTCGTGTCCCGCTCCAAGAGTTGCGCCTGCGGAAGAGAATATGAACGTAGGTCTTGAACCAGAGGCGGTCTCTTGCCATGAACGCGTAGCTTCCAACATATTCATCGTTCCGTGAAGATTAACTCTCAAAGCGAGATCTGGAGGTGCTCCACTCATGACGGCTCCCAAATGGAACACGGATAATGCAGCCTCTGTATCACTTGGAATTCCAACAATGGATTTACAATAACTTATATCTGATACATCTCCAACTTCCACCCGAAGAGCGATGTTTTTGGATGCAGCCAAAGCGTGTAGGTCGAATAACCAATCCTTCGGCTCGGCTATGTCTGCAAGAACAACTTCTGTAACTTTGGTGTCCAGAGAGGACTTCGACCGTAGACGAGTCTTCGAAAGAATCGCCTTGGCAAGGACTTGGCCGAGGAAGCCGCCGCCACCAGTGATCACGACCTTCATTGCGGAAAGAGAGCAGAGTGTACTTAGCAGAAGAAGTGGTCAAGAAGATGAGAAGTTGCTTGCCACTTGGTTGTGGTGCGTGGAGCTCGAGAGGGGGGGACGGGGCGAGGGGGAGCGACGAGTGATCAGAGTGGCGGGACGGATTTGAATACTTTTGCACAGGTGCTACCGAATAGATGATCAGGAGCGAGAATGTTTTACATGTTGTGGACACCCACGCAAGCGCTAGAAGGTAGATAGAGTATGGTAACATGAGACAGTGGACGATAAACAATTATTATTCAATGCTGGTAAACTAAATGAAATGAAAGATGTCGAGGACAAAATGAATCAATTCTCAAGTGCCACTGCTGAGCTGAGCAGGAACAAAAGGATCAGGATGGAATAGAATCAACAAACTCCACGCGAAGCTGCCTCTTGTCAAACCACCGCCCAGCTAAGTTTTTCGCACAACTCATTGCTCCATCAACGCTATCAAATGCTGCATAAATCTTACCGCCCGCCTCTTTCGACATGACGACAACTGAGGAAATCTTTCCATATTGAGCACATTCCTCTTCAAAATCAAGTTTTATATCTTCTTCCCAACCTTGCTCAGTCTCTTCGTCTTTGTCGAACATATTGTGAACAAGGATGTGATTGGATGGACGGTCAATTCTTCCCACAACCTTTGCGTCATAAACATTGCTAGGTTGGGTTGTTGCAGCTGATGCAGTAGCCTGTGCCGGTGCGACCACAGGAGGGTTTCCTGCGAGAGGTGCAGCTGCAGCTGCTGCAGCAACATCTGCACTGACTGGAACTGGTGATAGAGCACCACTGCTGGGAATGTTGCCAAGTGCGACGTCCAATGCGGCATCGGCCACGCTAGCTAGTTGCGCAGATGGCAAAATTCCCAGAGCACCAGCAGGGCCAGCAGCCAGCAGCGCCTGCTGCTGAGCTGGATCTACATGTGATAGCATGGTTGTGAGGCCTGAACCAGTAAGCTGGAGAAGGACTTGGTTTACCTTCTCAATCTTCTCATTACTGTCAGTGGGAAACTCGTCAGACCTTACCTCTTGAATCCCCGCAGCACTACTCTGTTGATTTGCCCATCCCGTTTTCCTGAAAGTGACAATAGAAGCAAAAAAGAATTCAGTGAGTAAAACAGGCAATTACAAGAATAAATCGGGTGGGCCATCCAGGAACCCCATCACATTCGGTGCAACACAACCGCATTGAATATCGCCAATCTTGAATAAACTGAGCTCTCGCATATCACAAATTTGGCCTGCGCAAAAATGAGAAGGAGCATCAAGTCTTAAACAAGGAATCAGACACAACGACAGTGAAAAGCAAAACCAACTAACTAAACCCAAAATGGCTCGCTCGATGCATCTTGCACTTTGCAAGTTCAGCGTGCACTTCACGAAGTGGAAGGCTCAAGTTAGTTCTCATCTCTGTTGTCATTGAAAAATTGACACAGGAAGACAAGTTAGGGTTTTGGTAAAGCTTTGTTGCAATTGGTCACCGATAATTCAATTCAATGCAAGTTGCACCCGAATGACAAACATGTGTCGAAACAAGCATCACACGTGCGCTCAGGCGTCAAGAATAAAATTGATACTCACAATGGTCTACCCGCAAGCATTTGTCCAGACATTGTTTGGATAGCTAGATTTGCATCTTTTGGGTCAGCGTATGACAAGAATGCAAACCCTTTCGAAATACCTGTCGCCATATCCATTTGCAACAATACATTGTCTAATTTTCCAAACTGAGAGAATAGGCTATACAGCTGGGCCTGAGTGACAGCACGATCAATACTCCCAACGTAAACTTTTTGTGCTTCAATTCGTTTCCCATCAGCTGTTAGCTGATATGGGGAATCAGAGGAGGCAACAACACTGATACCAGCAACGTTTTTCTCCGCTTCTGTTCTCTTTACAAGAACTGGGAATCTTTGAAAGTCAGGCGTTTTACCGCTTACCTCCAGTGCCGTATCAACATCTTCCAAATTGCCCAGCTCAACGTACGCGATCCCTTTGTGTCGGCCAGTTCGTTTGTCACGAAGAAGAATGACATCATTGACTTTGACGCCTACTTTGCGTTTGAAGTAGCGACGGATATCGTAATCATCCGCCTTCATAACGAGTTGAGATACAAGCACAGTGCGCTGATCTTTTGTGAGAGCATTCTCAGCATCACCCTTGGATTGTGAAGAAGACCGACGGTGCTTCTTCTTTTCATTTCCCACAGAGTCGCTTCGCTTGCGTTTTTTATCATCTTGCGTCTCCGAGTAATGCGAATCCCTCGAGGGAGAGCGAGAGACACTTCGAGAATAGCTTCGACTATGACTCCGAGATGAGTAGCTGCCCGATGATCTAGATCCATCAGATGAGGAGTAGCTTCTACTTCTACTTCCAGAGGAGGACCGAGAGAAACTCCTACTCCTCGAACGTCCACGGCTTCGATCACGGGCGGGGAAATCAGGCTGATGTTGATACCCCCCCCTTCCACCATAGTCCCTCCTTTCATCTCGCCAGCCTCCCCCCCTTCCGCGACCGTCCCAATAATTATCCCTTCCACGTCCATAACCACCACGATCATTATTATTTCGCCAGCCACGATCGTCTCTCCTACGATCATCATAATACCCCCCTCTGCCGTGTTGTTGTCTATCTCTTCTGTAATCCCTCCCACCACCACGGCTACCATGTTCGCGTCTTCTGTGCCCATTAGACTGATGGGGCGCTTTCTTATCCGCATCACTTCCTTCGTTCTTCCCAGCGGTTTCACTGGTAGGATCCTCGCCCTTCGATGCCCTTCTATTTTTCTTGTGCATAATTTTCTTCTTGGACAACATCTCACGTAGGCGTGTTTCGTCATCAACTCCACTGGGTTTTGATGGCGTTTCTCCTTCTGATTTCTTTGTCTTCTTTTCAGATGCGTCGACGTCAGCACCATTGCTTGATTGTGCCTTCTTTGCATTGGCGGCGGCAGCCTCCTCGGCAGCAGCAGCATCTCTAGCCTTTTTCTTGGCCAGAATCTCACGGATACGTGCTTGCTCGTCTATCTTCTTTCGATGATCTGCCGCTTGCTTAGCAGCAGCGGCATCAGTGGCCGGGACAGCCACGTTGCCGCTCTTGGGCTCTGCTATGTTGTCCGCCATGGTTTTTATGTCTTCCGAGAGTGAGCAGGTGGCAGGCAGAGCAGGCAGGTGGATGGGGAGAGGTGCGAGGTGGTGGAGCGAGCTCGAGCTCGAAAGAGAGAAAGTGAAGGAAAGAGAAGGTGATTTGGTGAAGGACAGACTTACCGATGATATCCAATATGCAGATGAAAGTAAGAATTTTTGAGAGTACGATAAAGAAAAGATAAGAACTAAACTGGAGTATTCGAAACAGTATCTACTACACGTAACTTTCTATTTCCCATTGAGGAACTGAAGCATGACTCCGAAGTCCTTGCGTCCCAGTCCTCTATTATCAGCAAGACTGTAGAGTTGTCTACTCAATGATGTCACTGGCATACTCTTTCCTTCCTCGACTGATGCATCAAGGGCCAAATTCAAATCTTTCAGCATTAGTGCTGTTCCAAAACCACCCTCATAATCATTGGCACTTGCTCCAGAACCAATACCTTTGGCTGCAACCGGGTGAGGGTTATTGACTTCGCTACTCCAACACTTTGCTGTGGATACATTCATCACATCTGCCAGCACCGTTGGGTCTACTCCAAGAGACTCCCCCAAACTCATAGCCTCACATATTCCAATCATTTGTGCAGCTAATGCAGCATTGTTACATAATTTGACAGCTGATCCTGACCCAGATTCACCACAATGAAGTACAGCTTTACCCATTCGCTTCAACAGAGGTTGTATCTTTGTAAATGTTTCCTCCGAAGAACATCCTGTCATGAATGTGAGACTGGCATCTGTTGCACCCTTGACACCACCAGATACTGGAGCATCAACATAGTCATGATGAGGAGAGATTGACTTGACTTGTCGATGTAGCTTTTTCGATACTGCCGGAGATATTGTAGATGTATCTATGAATAGACAAGCTTTTGAAGACGATGGCGGTAAATTACTGACAATACCACTGACGACAGCCTCACTTGCCTCACATGTAGGCAAACTTTTAACAACGAAATCAGGATTGGCCTCTGCTAATGTTTTCAAATCTGGAGCAGCTTGCAGTAAGTTCGAAATACCTGCCGATTCAGCTTCTTTCATGAATTTCACAATGTTCGCCTCGTTCATGTCGTATACTGTGAATTGCAGATCCGACAGCTCATCATTTTCTCTTTGTGTTGCAAGATTGAGAGCCATTTGCATTCCCATATTTCCTAGCCCGACGAATGATACTTTGACAGTCGAAGAAGAGCTCATGCATCGGTGATGATGCTGCGCCGTCTTGCACAAGATGTGTCTTCCCGTCGTTGATCGCGAGAGAAATACCGAAAGCATCATGATGTTGCAGTTTTTTTTATTTTACTCAGTAATAATGCAGTGATTGTATCGCAAGTATATCATTAGCATCATGTTGACAACTATTGCACCGATTCTCAATTCTCATCCGACATCCGATGTGCCGCGCCCGGCCGTTCTTTTCGATGCGACAGTTTTCCATCTGGTGGACTCCCAATACGATAGTTGGCAGGTAGGTAGGTACTGACCCATAGTTCCAAATCAAAATGCCATGCTCTCTCTCTCTCTACTAATTAAGTTGTCACATAGTTAGTAGGAAGATTGGATTCGAAGCTGCAATGGACTATCACTCCAATTGAAAAGAATTTGAATGGCTAGAGAATTTTAAAGTGAAGAAAATAAGTAGAAGATTTGGCTGTTAGTTCAAGCCCCTCAATTCCACTTATTACGATACCTAATTCTAATTCATCAGACTGCCTTCAACAAAAACACAAAAGAGATTGTTTTGATCCTCGACATAAGCTCTAAGTCTGAGAGACTTCAAAAACCAAAAATAAAGATGCATTCTAGAATTTCCCATCTCCTGAAATTGCTCACTACGAAGAGCATGATCAGTAGGAACGGGTCACATGCAGCCTCAATTTTTTCACCTGACACTATTCCTTTGTGTCACCTTTGAAATAAGCCAAATGCACTGGATGTATCAACTCCCCCGTTAAAGGGCATTTGTAAAACTGACTCTCATCATCTAAAACTGTACTTGCATCCCATCCCTCGGCTTCGAACTCAACAACATTTCGTTGTGCATTTTCAGATAACTCTACACGACCATTATACATTCGTTCCTTAATCCGATTTGAATATTCAGATCTCATTGGTATAGGAACTACTTGGACATCGTCTTTGAACGTCAGCTTCCGTCTTCGTGGAGGATTTGCATCATCTTTGTTTGGCTTGGAATCAAAGCCTTTTGATTGTTTCGTGCCAAAAAATCGAGAATATGCATCTTGTACACCGTTGGGATATGGCTCCGCATCTTCATCACTGTCGTACTTCAATTCTTCTGACAAGCGGACATTGGATAGTAGCGATCGACTCGCGACTGCAGTTGATGGCGCAACACTATCAGCCCCACCAGTTAACAAACCATCACCACTTTGAAGTCTCCGATGTGCATTATTTCCTCTCCCCCCTCTCCCCGCCGACCCCGTTGCAGCTCCTCCCATTGTTCCATCGTCTTTGGGTGGCGGTCCCTTTTGAATTCCCAATGTCCGCAGTAAATTACTCCTCACCCTGACAGAATCACTCACTTTCGTAGGCAACGTATGCGGACTGGCTGTAGATTTGGTACCCAAATGCGATTTCACAACACGCGCTGCCACCGCCTTTCGATCTTCCTCCCCTCCGTCACTAGAATTTCGACGGGGGAAGTGCCCATCAACTTGTAATTGTTTTTCATGCTCACGTCGCCAGAGTTCGCGTCTGCGGCGGCGCTCTTCGGATCTGGAGGAGGCATTGCTCGACACGGATACATTGTCATCTGCAGCAATGTCGATTGTGGTGTGGGATAGGGGCTGGTTGGCTGGGGTGGGATCGCTTGCGCTGTCACTTTCGGCTGACATTTTTAGTGATTATTTATTATTGCGACAAAGTTGTTTTCTACTCAGCGTTAATGCATGTACCGGGTAATGATCTCCAAAGTTGTCCAAACTCCGGTAGAAGATTGGAACTGCTATTCTTCTTTTGATTATGATGGAGATTTGTTGCGGGACGGCTCAAAGTTATTGTAGCTGAAAAACACAGTGTTTTTTAGATGCTCGCTATACCGTCGATCTACGATATGTATGTACTGGCTGATTGCCATGAGATTGATCTCTTTTTTCTCTTTGATGGAACAAAATTCCAAAAATTCCAAAGAAGTTGAAACAAGATCTTCCGGAGGAATTACAATACTACGATACGAGAAAGGAGGCTCGTTATCATGCTTATCTTGCCCGCCAGCCCCACTCGTCTATCTGCAAACTTACACGCCGCCACCCGCGACCATCGCCCACGCAAGGCCCACGCACCAGCACCCTCCCACCATTACCACCCCGCACAAAACCTCCAAGCCTCCACAAAACCACCATCACCATAAAAATTGCCCATCACTACACAATCTTACACAATACTCCTCCACTGAACACATCAAGACAGGCAATTGAAACATCAAAAAGTGCAGTGAGTATCTCGTCGTCAGTCGAAAACTTAGCCAGCACATGCGTATCCTATGATGCAATCATAATTTATACCATCTTTCGTCTGATGAGCTTAACCAGCTTGGTGAATTTGACACATCATATTCAAGCATAGTTCATCTGAGGAGCGTACATGCTGTGCTGTATGGGCATGTTGTTTACTTCTTGCAAAACTTCAGCGCCATTCTAACGATATGTTTCCCATATTTGCCTTCCCCTCGATCAGAGAGTGGGGTATAACCGTTTTACAATACGTAGTGTGTGCACACTCCATCCATCGATAGTAGGTAAGTTTACTTCACCCCAGTTGATCACAATATTATGAGTCAGACAACGCTTGAAACTTCTGGGCAGCAAACCAGTGGCCGGGTCATCGCTCAATAGTGCGCTGGAATGCAATCGTGCAAGCAAGATTAATGTTCTTTTGGAGAGAGGAGGATTCTGGAGCACATTTATTTTACAGGATGTGTTCTGTTGGCCTCTTTTCATTTGATACATACTCATGTTTATAAATTGTATCAGTACATCGCTCAATCTAACATCGATTTTTTTTTCATTTCAACTCAAAGATTCTAACTTGGCGCATGTAGCGGTGAGTCAATTTCCTTTCTATTCGGCGAAAGAACCCGTAGTTATTTGCACGTTACCAATATAATCAACGCCAATGGTTCTTGTTGGATCACATTACGGGAAGATGAAAGGGATTTGAAAACTTATACCAGTTCTATCTGGCAATTCCAAACCAGACAGCACTAATATTTTCAGCCTACACTTTCTGCCTACATTGCGACCTCCTCTCATTTAGGTGATTGAGAGAGAACTCAATGGTGAGTGCATTCATGTTCTGTTGCATCACTTTGCCGATGACGATTTAGATGACGCGAAGTAGACTTGGTAGGTTGCAACACATATGTGGTAAAAGTCGGGCTGTGAAGCTCCCTTTTGATTCCCACAGTTGCTTACCTGCTTCATGCTACACTATTCCCAATAGTTAAATTGAGCGCAATCATCAGACCACAATTTTCCGAGGCGTTGCACCTGTTTTGACGTGTTTTAATAGATGATGAAGTGATGGCCTATGATTATTTATAAAGTTTGAGATCACGAAAGCATGAATGACAACTTCTTTGTTGAGGCCATTATACATATCATGCAGAGAATATTTTTCACTTATCAAATTACGTTTTGCTCACACATTATCCTGTCCTATCAGATATTATTCACAAGGCAAGAATATAAGCAATGATGATGCGGTATGGCCTTCTATCGATACTGTTGCTGCTAGGAGTAGACGGCTTCGTACATCACCATCAGCGCGCCTCTCCGTCAAAACCACTGTCAGATTCAAGCGAAGGAGCTACCGACATTACTGACGTCGGGAGTGACGTCGTTCGCAGTCCTCTGCGCTTCTTGGGTCCTTACCCGAGTATGCCGCTTCGTTTTCCCGGACTAGCAACAGCTTCCCAAAAATCAAGGAATGTCACCGGAATTAGCTTGGATTTTGTTTTAGACACCGCGGCAAACACAAATACCATCAACGCGCAAGTGGCGTCCGAATTGGAGTTGGAAAAGGTAGGGGAAGCTCCTGGAGGTGTGGGGGCAGCTGGAGGCTTAATGGGCGGCGACACCTTTCTATTAGGCGATGCGGAGCTTGATATACAGCGCAAGACTGGCAACAAAGATGAGGTTGATGATAACTTCATTTTTATGCAAGGTCTGACTGCAAGTGCTTTGCCAGTTGCGAGTCCTGCCGCAGCGGGTCTCTTATCTCTTTCGTTCTTCTACTGCTTTGAGGGTGGTGTTGAGTTCGTATGGGGAGACACAACTACGTTACCATCTATAACATTTTACGGCTCGGATACGAATCTGAACGTCAATGGCATGGCACGAGTACCATTCGAATCTCTCCCAGTATCAATGTTGCCGTCTGTAACGATATCCATAAATGGCTTCGAAATGCCAGCGCTCTTCGACACAGGCTCTCCTATTACAGTCTTGAACGCTCAAGCCGCAGAAGCAGCTGGTATCGATACAGCAATCGAATTGACAGAGCAGAACGAGGACGAAGACAGTGGATGGAATCCATTCTCAAAGATTAAGGCGAACTTCAAGCAGGCTCAAGAGCTTGCGACGGCCACATCTAGAGGTGACGTTCTGACAATTATGGGTAGTGATGGGAGTCCTGTACGACTTGTCAAATCTAAAGATCCACAGACTCTGAGTCTCGAAGCACAGACATTTGATGCACCTGCAAGTCAAAAGGAAGATAAACAGTATACTACGGTAGGGCAGAGTCACTGTTATATTGGAGATCTCCCTGGCCTAGCGGCGTTAGGAGGATTAGGTGATTCAGCCCCGCCAGCCGCTGTACTTGGCATGGATTTCCTTAGGCTTCGTCCAAGAGTTGTATTTCGTGCCCAACAGAAAGAAGTTTATATATAGATAAGTTGGTTTCACAGAAAGATACATATCACAGACTAAATGTTACTCCTACTTAATATGAAACAATTGTCCTGACGAAATGATGAGTAAGGAAACGACCATAACAGCCAATATAGCATAAAAAGTGTACTGCTTCTTTCGTACACCATTCCCTGTCTCCTCTCTCCGTGTGTATTGTTCACTGACGTCACCTCTGCCATGGAAGGAAGATTTCTTCCTCATAATATGAAAATCTTTCATTTTCATGAGCAGTTCATCAGCTTTTGAAGCAGAAAGCTGTGTACTCTTTGGAAGAGCCTCTTCAATTGTTGCTACCCGTGGTGTGTTGATCAAACGACGTTGACTCGCATCGTTGTCACTCTCAACTGACGATGTTCTGTTTATCGTTCCTTCCATCAACTCGCTTATTGTTGGCGTCAATTTGTATTTACCGCTTTCATCATCCGTGTTACTTAGCCCCGCGTCGTATTTGTCCTCCGTCGAATCGTTGTCGTCCATATCAGAATTATCAGACAAGTCAAGATCACTTGGCGAGTACATGGCTTCCAACTCTATGGCACATTCTTCTAGCTTTGAAGCAACAGCGGTACACCAATCGGCGAGTTCAGTAACATCAACACCTGATTCTCCACTTTCTGACAGTGCTACTTGATCTTCATCAATTTTCATTTCTTCATCCACTTCTGTTTCATCTCCCACAACAACAGATTCCAGTAATATCTTTTGCACTTTTCCAATAGTTGCCCCATCATGCAAACAAGAAGCTAGTTTCTTGGACATTTGAGACACCCACAGTTTAGAGCCTCTTGCATCAAGCTTTTTTCTTTTCAATGCAGATGCTGTTAATATGCGTTGTTTAACAACTTCGGCAGTTTTTGTTGCTCCCATATCCTCCCCAAAGCATTTATCAAGACTTTTTGCCATTGCCACTGACATGGAAGCAAACACATCATTTGCAGCTGGTTCAACGTCATCAGACATCGGGACAGCCTCCCGAGATACGCTTGTGGATGACAAACTCGACGTGGTAGGATCCCTCAGCGTACTCAGATAGCCTTCGTCATCAATTCCTGGGAAGTGGATGTTCAGCAAAGTCAACAACTCATCAAACTCATCCTTTTCGTATTGTTTATTCGTCACACTTGTGGGATCCAAGCTGGCATCAGAGATTAGACGCATTTCATCATCGGACAAGGCTATTCGCCGCTGCGACTTCCGAATAATAGATTCATGTTCACGTTCACAATAAAACATCTGCCGACGACGGATCTCTCTTGGACCGAACTCAGTTTCGTCGTTTCGTTCATATCCATACTCAACAATCGCTCTTTCCAACTCACTTTCCTCTCTGTCGATTTCTTCTTTCCTTTTATTCACCTCTTTCTGAATTTCTTCTTCTGTTTTCCCCTTCGATTTCATCTTATCCTTGAACCTCTTCAGCTCCGCTTTTCCTGCATTAAGCTTTTCGTTAATTTTCGGGGAAAGTAGCACCTTTGGTACTTTGCTAGGTTTCACTTGAACAGCGCGAACAGTGACCTTCAACGTCACACCCCAACGAAGGTCAGGAGCGGAGGGCTCTTGTATGAAGTTGCAAGTTAACTCGCTTGGTTTGAATGGATCATTCAATCTATCCTCCATTGATCGTTGTGCCATGACACTTGCAACACTGATGGGAAACTTGGCTATCTCAATCTTGTCAGGAAACGACACGATTCGAATATCAATAATGTCGTCCAGTAGCAATACATACGGAGATGACTGCAATTTAGCAGATGATTTCATTGGCTCTTCTTCGGGCTCACTTTCCTCCTCCACTCCATCATCTGTCTCATTGTAGTCGCTGAGTTGCAGTGATGGTGCCGGGACTTGTTCACTTGCAATCGAATATTCGTCTTGGCCGGATAATAAAGAATTATCTACAGACACGCCGTCATCATCTTGGCGTTTCTGTTTTTTCTTTCTGGAGTGAAAAATTTTACGGAGCTTGCTCTGCTTCTTCTCTTTCTCCCCTGGCGATTTGACTTTGACTGGAGATAGCATCCTTTCCCCCACTCCTTTGACATCTTGTGCCCCCTTTCCCGCTGAATAAGCCACTTCCCTCGCTCCCTTTAGGGCGACCTCCGTTCCAACTCTCACGCCCTTCACTCCGGCATCTACACCATCTTTGACGCCGTCAAAAAGCTTTGCCACATGATACTCGGCTTTGACAAGAGCCTTCTTATTTTTGGATTCCAGTTTATCCCCTTTATCATCATCCTCGTCTTTTGCCTTCTTTACCCAGAGAGTTGAGCCACAAAGCAACAAGCTTTCGCTCAATCGGGCGTCATCCAAGTTAGAGTTTGAGGCATATTCAAATGGTCTCTGATCGATCAACGGACATCCTTCCTTCGCAATTCTACCTAGCATCGTATCTCTTGCGTCCCCCCAAATGACATGAGGGCATTCATATACAATTGGCTGTGTCGAGGTCGTTCGCTTCTTTCCCTTGACGAGCTCAAAGTTGTAAGAGTGATTTGGCACACTGCAGGCCAGTTCGGGTAGGTAACGACCAAAGGTGGCGGCTCCGTGATTCCGAAGCAATTGAAAGAAGGCAGGACCCGTTTTAGGAGGACCAACGTACCGGTACTCCACATTATCAAAGTTGTGTTCTTGGTCCTTCTTCTCATCAGGCTTGTTAGTATTTGCTTGCCCTTCTTTCGCTGCTCCGTTCATATCGAATGAGAACGATCTATTGCCCATTCCAGGATCAAGATAAAGTGGCGACGAAGGCAGCGCCGAAGATGAAAGATTGTGAATAATACTCTTGCTTTTTGGGGGTGGTAGCACAGACACGTCATTTCGTTGCGGTAGCGAAGACACAACCAACCTCCTATACCCCTTCGGTCTAGCGGCACATTCCTTGTAGTATCGTGCTGCTCCCTCCGGATCAGCAAGAGATTCTGGTGAAAGCATGGATGAGTAAGGATTGCTTTGAACACTTTCAGTGGTACTGGGAGCATTGTCGTATTGGATTGGATCTGCAGCCCCCGCAGGAGAACCACGACGCGGAGGAGATAGGGGAAATTGTGGTGGAGACAATCTAGTGGGGGATTTTCGACGTTGCTTTTTGGCTTTCGATGGAGATTTTGGCAGTGCTTGTGTCAAGGCATAGTGTTGTTGAATGATCCCATCCCTCGACAAACGGAATGCTTCCGCGTTGACAATCTCAGCAACATCGGACGGATCTGTACTCACATCTTTCTGTGATCTATTCCACGGACCATCTTTTGCTGCTTCTTTAAGTTGATGCCTCTTACTATCTGTTCCTGCTGGATTTTTCCAAGACCCACTCCTTTTACCAAACTTTAACAAGCCTGGGGGTCCCGTAGGTTTCTGGTGTTTCTTTCCAAATCTCAACCTCCCTTTCTTTGTATCACTAATGGTAGCTCTGCTTCCACTATCCAACCCTGGGTGAAGAAAGGAGACATGATGGACGCGAACCGAAACCCGGACATGCATTGGCCGCAATCCACGTGATTCAACTTTGGTATTTTCATAGGTCCATCCGACTAATTGTGTGACACCTGTGGAGAAGTTGTCGGCAGTCTTTGCCGCAAAGTCGGTTGTGTTATCGGCAATCATCCCAGCCCATTGAACGGTATTTGCTTTCTTTTTGCTTTCACCACCAGACGGTTGTTGCTGCTGATCGGCAGAGGAAGAAGCGGACGTGTTGGATCCATGTGTTGTATAGGTGCGATCGCCGGGTGTGGATGGCGGACCAGCCGCATCTGCAGCTGAAGAATTCATAATCTATATGTCAGCTGGCTTCAAGACACAATAGTAATCCTAAAATCAGAAGTAGATGAAAGTGTCAGCCGTTTCATTCGGCAGTGGTGCGTTGACGTCCTGGCTTCTCACTGGCAACTCTTTTATCTATTCCGCTAGATTCCGCTGCCGCCGAGAGTTCACCAGGACATACAGATCAACTCCCGGCTATCTCTAGATAGATATCTCTAAGGAGATTTTGAGTTCATGTTCGATTTTCACTTTTCTCTGCATTACGGATATCGCTGACAGTGATCGCTGAAAGCTAGCAACTCTCTTATGTATCACAAAGACGTTGACGTTGTTGACCATACTTCAGCTTGAATCTAACCATGTCCGACGATGAGTCCAACCCACACATTATGGCCACACTGGAGTCGCTAATGCGAATAACCATCGCAGGATTTGGAGGCGCTCTCGCTGGTATATCCATCTCACGGCGCGGAGGAGGATTGGCTGCATCTGCACAGCAGGCACAGACTTTGGCAAAAAAAGTTACTGCATCAACAAATAATGTTATTCAACAATCAAGGACACAACGAAGGCAAGCTATTCGATCGGCACCGCCTGTGTTGAGACCTTCGATTGATAGAGAATTGCCATCAGCTTGGGCATTTGCCTGTATGGCCTTTGCAGGCGTTGTTGAGTTCACTCGTCTTGTGTCACCGACAACTTTTGTTTCGCAGTTTATTACTCCTCCGTTGAAAATAGAAAGTGGTGATGATATTCAAGTGGAATCTGTACCAGAAGATAACGGTGATAGAATAGAGACAAGCATTCTAGATCCATTTAAATATGGATCAACTATAATAGATTACATGATTGGGGGTGCAATGGCAGGCGCTCTCTTCAAAGGGTCGGCAGTCCGTACTCCTACCGGAGCAAGACTTGACGCCTCCATCATGGGGAACTACTCTGCATCATCCGTGTCTACGGCAATGAAAGGAAAACCATTATCAGGTATTCTGCCGGGTGCAGCGCTGGGGTTAATTGCAGGCGTTTCGATTGTTTCTTTGGAGTATGCAAATATTGTGATTGAAGAAAAGTTTGGCGTAGAAGAAGACAACAATACAGATGATATTACAGAAGTTGCACCAAAGGAAATAAATGATGATATACCTGCAGATATAAAGGCAATGACATCGGAAGAGTTGGCAGCATCCATTCAAAGCTTACGGAGTGGTATCGTTGAATCAAAAGAAGAAGAACGAGTGGAAGACAAGTCACAAGAGGAACAATCAAACGCTACCAAAGAGAAAGCTACTGATTTGCTGTATTCAATAGGATTCAGACCTCATCAGTCGTAAATACCATAAGCAGTATTCCTATCTTCTATGAACCGTGTTATAATGTTAGTTATGTGACATGAGAATTGATAAAGGAGAGAAATCGAGTTGAATAATCTGACGGCGAAACACAACTGATCGCTGTCTTATCATACCCGACCAAACCCTTCAAATCTCTTTCGAGCCTTTTCTTAACAGTCCAAGGCTGCAAGAAGTCGATTACACCCATGTAGTAGATCACATCTTTGCCCATGAGGGTTCCTCTAATGGATGCAAGGTTGCCGCCATCTACTTTTGTTGAACCAGCTCCGTAATATGGCAATGGTGCGTCCATCCATCGAAAGAAATGCTGTAGAGCCCTGGGAGCACCGTTATTCGTTCCGCTGCCACCTCTTCTTGGCAATGTCGTATCTGCAACTCCAACGAGAAGACTGTAATCTAAAACTCCGCATTCCTGCAGTAAAGTAACGTCTCTCTCCAGCTGAGCCAGCAGAGCTGCTTTCTTCCGTGGTCCAATGTGAATTCCATACCTCGCTTGTTTCTTCTTTCGTTGATCACTAGCTGACGCATCCAGTTCAAGTTGTACTTCACGTTTCAAGTTCAAATCCTTGAGCACTGCATTAGCTCCTTTCGTTTCTATTTCTTCTGCAGAACACTCCCGTCCAACAGTTGATCCCTTTAGATCAAATCGTCTAGTAATGAATGAAGAAGCTTGAGGTGGAAACACTGAATTCATGACGACATAGACACGTTCATCGTCAGCTATATCCGTTGATGGGTCGTGTGTCGACGAAAATAATCCTCCATCCCACTTGTCCTCATTGGCGGCAGAAGATTGTTCGTCATTCTCCGATACGGTCTGAACCGAATACATGCCACAAAATCGAGTAAGCAACGAGTTCCGTGAATTCACACGTTTCGACATGAATCTATGATACTTGGGAAGCATTTCTACGAATGCTTTTGCCTCCTCCTTCTTTACAGTCTTTACCATGTATGCTCCATCGCTTGTGAAGAAGAAAAATGTTCCTGACCTCGCAGCACCTTTCGAATTAGATTGGAAGGATACGTAGGGGAGTGTTTTGAGTGATGAACGTCTAAAAAGTCTTCTCCTGTGTGTGATTGTCTCAATCAAAGTTGCAACTGATACATCGTCATCAGAGCGACACAGCTGTTCACCAAACTCATTATCTACATGCACCCCTTTGCCTGCAATGTTTAAGATTGATTTTGCATATTCCTTCTCAGATACTCCAAAACATTTATTTCTCAAGTCACGGAACGTATCGGGAGCAAACGCCTTGACACGAACAGATTTCGATGATAGACATTGTGCCTTCTTTTTTGTCGGGTGATCTACAACGCATGGGATGCGTACAACGCCAGATATTGTCGCGTCAAAGTCTAATTTGGACGGATCGTAGAATCTATCGCTGTCGAGTAGAAACCTTGGCCATTCTATTATCAATGATGGCCATCGATCTTTACGTGCGTCTTGCTGCTCTTTACGCTCACGAAGAGAACGAAGTAGGCGACGCCACGCAGGTATTGCTGCGATGGGTGCTGATAGCTCTCTAACGAACCAGTTGGATATGGCACTCACAGCATTTCTACTCTGTTGATCATCTTTTCTTTTTGTTGTCTCGGGGTACTTTTTTGCAGCAACGCCTCCGCCTCTTGTATCTTTAAACAATGTTAATAAATCTTCATCACTGCTGCTGTCATCTCGACGTTCATCATTCCGAATAATGTTGAAAAATGCAGAAGACTTAGTTTCATCATTATCTTCATACAAAGATGTATCATCAAATATTAATCCCAGTATAGCTGCGTAACGGAAGGCTTCTGTGTGTTCCCAAAGAGGCGAGACATTAATCGTTTGTCCTTCTCCTTTATCATCACTATCCAAGCTAATTCCTTGTGAATGTTTCAACGCAGACGATGAATTCGTCCCTCTATTTAACATCGTCGGCCCCAATATCGGCGGACCGTCCATCAATCCTAACGAACCATTGTTGCATATTCGTTGTTCCAATTGAGAGGCAGCCCGTAATGAAGCCAGTGTTGCCAGTATTAGTGACAGTGCTGATGCAATACCATCAGGGGATGGTAGGTGCACCATTGTCTCTTGGCTGGTTCTGGTTCGGTTCTATGGTACTATTACTACGAGGAATATGCACTGCTATGACGGATGCAACGCAACAATACGTGGAATGCTTTTGCGACTGGCTGTTGGCTGTTTCTTGAGAGAGTTGAGAAGCATGCAGGCTGAGTGCTGAGTGCAAAAAGTGCATAAGATGTGTATCGTCATTTTATCCGCTTCGAGCATGGTCACAATGCGGCCTAAAGATTTGGTTTTGTTATTCAGCAATTCAGCACTCTTTGAAGACTCTTTTGATTGATTGGACGAGAGAGAGAGGACCGGCGTTGCAGCGGCGGATTTAATTGCATAAGATCATCATGGGCAGCGGCGACAAAAGACGGCGTCACAGATCAAAAGAAGATCGCCGCCGCGAACCTTCTTCTCCACATCATGAAGAAGGACGGGGAAGAAGTGGTGATAACAAATTGACCGAGGAGGAGCAGCGTTTATATGATAAAGCTCGTGCCTATGTCGAGAAGGAGGACAAGAGCCGGCATAGTAGCAGCCGGCGGAGGGAACGACACAAGCCAGATTCATCAGAGGATGATGACCGCCGCAAAAAGAGCAGCAGCAGGCGGAATAAAGGGAGGAAAAGGAAGAGTAGTGATAAATACAATTCATCCGACAATGATAACGATAGTGATGTGAGTAGCCGACGCGATCGCAAGCGCCATCGCTCTTCTTCTCATCGAGATAGAAAGAAAAAACACCGCAAACAAAGAAGAAGTAGAGATAGAGATGATCTTCACGAAAAGTCTCACGAGAAGAAAAAATCGAGGCATCGCTCTCATGATGATGATGATGATGAAGACAAGCACAGTAAGCGCAGCAGTAAACGTCACAAAAATAGCAAGCATCACGATGATACATTTAGACAAAAGGCTGCAAAACACAGCAACACATCCAAATTGGTATCTCTGGGAGAGATAGTATCCGAACCTCCACAAGAGTTGCTTGACACAGACACAAATTACTTTTCACATAATTCGCATCTTCGTCTATATCTATATCGTCACTATGGCATATACTTTGAAGATTTAACCTCGGAGGAATCTCATGATGCATTCAAGGAATTTGTTTCAAAATATAATGATGGTAAGCTAGAAACAGCTTACTATGAAATAAAGGGGAAGCTGCCGCAGGAGGCCTTAGATCAGTGTCAACGAACTCAGCATAAGTGGAATTTCAAGACGAATAAGGTGGAAATGCAAAGCTTGAAGATTGTCCGAGATGGGGTCAAGAAGCAAACTGAATATGATGCTGATGATATCGACAAAGGGGGTGCGATGCAACGGACTCAGACCGCAACTGCAGTAGCTGCTGCTCCTGGACCGAAGTCGGCTATTCAAAGTGATGAGCAGAACAACAAACTTACATATGACGAAAGACGTCGCGTGGACAAACGACATCGCGAAAGAATCAAAGTAGGAAACGAAGAGATGTTTGGAACTGGTAAGGCTGATTTTGGACGGGATCGTATGATCGAGAAACGGAGGGAACAAGCTAACAAAATTCATGGTGCCGCCAGAGATCGAGAAAGCGAAGCTGGGGCTGAATTAGATGACAAAGCAATTTACGGGGGAGAAGGAGGTGGTGACATTAGTTACGAGGCAGCTCTTGCGAGGGAGAAGAAGTTCCGAGAAAGAAAAGAAGCAGCAAAGCATGAACGCAATTCCGAACTACTCAAGAAGGAAGAAGACAAACAAAAGAAGATGCTTGAAATGTTAGGAATCTCGGGATTGAAACCTGGTGAGAAGATTAAGATTGCCCCAAGGCAACCATAGATACAGCATGGTTTGAGAAGAATAAAAAACAAATTATTATACATCTCTTATTACTTGAGGCAAATTATTGCTCTCTAATTTCGGGAGGGAGATCTTGTAGGCGGACCAGTGACATGTACCAGGGGTGCATAATAGGGATTCAAGCCTGCTCCAAAAGGTATCACGCACCCGTCATCGCCACAAACCAACCTTTCTTCATCACTGACATAGTCATCTCTTGTACATTTGTAGTACCTTGAGGTTGGTTGGGTAGGTCGAGCAACGCTACCTTCCGAATTGTGAACACTTGTCCTCTTGCAGTTCCCGTCAACATGATTGAAAAGAAGAAATTTGAACTGTTCCAACTGCTTTGGTGAGATTGGAGTAGGAACATCCATCACCTTCCAGTCTACTGAATTTTTTGTGCAAGGCGGCTCAGTAATTGATCCACTGTATCCCCAGAAGTGCACCGTTTTCTACAGAAATGGTGGCAATTGAAAGAAAGGGGGTTGATTAGAGCACATAAGTCAATATATACAAAGAATAAAAGAAGGAACATCCTTACCTGTACTTCGGGGTCAAAAGGGTGCCAACTGCTGGCAAGACGACGGTTGCTCTGTGTTGAGTTCCATTGCTCTCCGTCGTCATGAAATAGCTCAATGAACTCCATGTCTTCGACAATAGTATCATTGATCATTTGAAGTCCTCTTCCACTTCCACCATTGTTTACGAAGCTGCCTGCAAAACCTTGCTGCTTTTCTTCGCACTCCTTCTTGTTCTTCAAAAATTCTACCGTGAATGCATCAATAACTTCTTGGATGTGATTATTTCGAGGGTTACCTTCAGTAGCATCCAAGAAGAAAGCGACTGCAACAAAGCGCTTCCTCATCGGATGAAATGTGTAATACTGCATCTCCCCGTCGAGTTTGTGACCACACACCGTGTGTTCACTAGGGAACTTGAAATCGATGTTAGTCATATCTGTAATGCCGCGTCCGTTGCTTGAAAAGTCAATCTGAGGAGGATCTGGCTCCTCGCCTGTTCTAGGCTCCATAAGTAATCTCAGCATGGACGGTAAGATTTGCTTTTCTATCAAATTGCCACTCATTTTGTAGTCTCCAGGCTTTGGTCGCATTTCATGTGTTTCGGTGCAACTGCCCCGCGGCGATGTGCAAAGATCAATAGGACTTTGCCTATCACCCGTGCCACAATCGTTGGATACACGTGATCCTCCATCAATATCAAATTCTTCATGAAAAAAACCTGGATTGGATTGATCTATGTCTATATTTCCCCAGTATTTAGGTCCATAGGGACTTGATTGGTCGTAATTAAAGTACCCTGGCTTAGGGTTTCTAGGAACAATCGCGGCTAAAAAGGTAGGTTTCATTGTAGGGTGCTTAGTTGGTTCCAGCGTACTTGGAGCCGAGCTGATTGTTGGAGATATTGATGGGGTTGAACTGGGATGAGTAGTTGGAGAGTAGCTAGGTTCAGATGATGGTGTTGCTGACGGTGCCGATGACGGTTCACTTGTTATCCGATAAGGATCTACCTCCTCAAATAGAGTTGTTGGATGACCATGCATTACAATTTTGACATCGCTTGCCATATTCTCTATGTTACCCAACCCATCGTTTTCTAGTGCGATGGGGTCAACGCAATCCTCCCATGTCCGCGGCGTTACTAGACCAACCAATGATAATAGACAGATAATTGCTATCTGCTGCTGCTGCACCATGATTAATATGATATAAGGAAAATGTGACCGTTCGCTCATGAACATCAGTCTGAACGCAAGGTCTGAACAGAAAACACGAGACAAATTTTCCTCGACTAAAATTTTTTAGTCCAGGAAAAAATCAGCTCTACCTACGTAGGAATCGTCCAGCTTTTGCAATTTTTCTACCAATTATTGTCGATCAACACGTTCAATCCGTTCGAAGGCAACCTCCTTTCATCAATGTACAATGGTGACCACAATTCTCTTCGGCCAATGCAATCGCCCCACTATTGAATTCATAAATATACTCCTCACCGCGTACAGGTCACTGTGAAATCAACCATGCCACGCCCAAGCGGTCAACAGATGCATCCGCATCCACAGCAACACCGATACGAATATGATCATTACTACAACTCTCGTCCTGGGAGAAATGCGTATGGCCATCCAAGAGCTATTCACCATCCCTATGCAAGGTCGAATCAAAGCCCCCCTGCCGGTTATGATTACTATCACAAGCTCCCGCCTCCGCAAGTCTCTCCTGCACATCAATCACCAGCAGATACAGATGCATTAGCAACTGATACAAAGAAGAAGCCTCCACGTCCCTACACGGAATACAACATTTTCTTTCAGCTTGAGCGAGATAGAATCTTGAAGGAGTTGGAGGACAAGAAGAATGAAGAGAGTGGTGAACTCAGTACACCTGAAGACAGAATTCTCAATCAACCATCAGATGAAAACGATATTTTACCTCGTCCTCCTCAATTTGCTCATCTTAAATTGTTGCCGAAGTGGTACGATTCTACTGTTCGTATTGCCCAAAACAAAGCCAATAAGACAAAGCGCAAACACCGCAAGACCCATGGATTAGTTGGATTCTTGGATCTAACGAAAATGATTTCAAAGGCCTGGGCTGCTGCAGACGCGGAGACCAAGGGATACTGTAAACGTGTGGCAGATAGACAGCTTGGCTACTACAAAGAAGAATTGAAGGCAATCAAGAAGCAGCGCGAAGATCAGCATCAACACCACCAGCTTATGATGGGGCAACAGCATCAAAACATGCCACTACCACATATGAGAAATGACGGATCGCTTGGCTTTCATACTGGAATGCGCATGACTCACCCCCCGCCTCCTCATTATTGGCAGCATCAAAAAGACGCGTCTCCCACCGGTCCTGCCTATCCAGAGCATTCTCCACGCACACCACCCTCGCATGAGACGTACATCGAGGATCAACGTTACCACGGCAGGCCAAGTGGAAAGATGCACCCTCTTGAGGAGTTGATGCTACGCAGGAGAATGTATGGAAACAGAAGCAAATCTGCTCCAAGAAGGAGTCATGCTGCATGGCCAAGCCATCCTTTGCAGACGGTGGGTGGTGGCGGGGAAGTCCTACCTCATTCACATAGCTATGTGTCACCAGCGGAAACTAGTACCTTAGAGAAGGAAGCTGTAACTCCTTCACCTCCTCGTAAACAGGATCCTCCCACGCTTACTCTACCAGTTAAGAAACGGGCAAAGAAAGAAGAGTCAGCTGATACCATCAAAGGGAGATCAACAGAGAGACTTGGTGCATACAATTCGTCACCAGTCCCTACATCATTTCCATCTCCATCTGATATGATGATGAATAACATGTTCAACGGCTCTCCTCTTTCTGCTTCTTCATATCAGAGAGCATTGGGACCGTATCTCACTGATTCGCCTATCCCTTATATGGACTTCTCTCCACAAGAAAGCACTGGGTCTCCACTGAGGCATTCTACTACAGTTCCTAGTCACTTGGCCATTCCTGGTTCGTATAATACAGCTAGTGTGAGATCTCCACACCAAAGAGGAGTTAGAAGCCCTTTCGCGGATGACTTGGCTGATGACATTCTTGATTTCGATGAAGAAGAAATGGACTACATGTGGAACAGATTAGCCAGTAGCGCTAGGGCTCGTAGAAACGCAAAAGCTGCTGCCGCAAAAGAGTTATTCCGTATGAATCACGACTCTTCCATCGCCTCCCCTGGCAATATGAATCTGTTGGGAATGGCACATTCATTTGCATCTCCTGCTGCTCCTTCAGACGCCAAGGTTTTATCGCCTGTTGCTACCGCCCCTCTTCTTCCTTCTGTTGACGAAGAGAAGCAAGATTCCGGATCGTAATGAAAATGGTAATGCATTAATTAGTACTAGATAAGATGTTGTATGACATGACTACTTTCCAATCACACCAATTCCCTCGTAATCGAAACCCAACTGCTTAAGGTGGTAAGTGCTCCAAATATTCCTTCCATCAACAATAAAAGGTTGCGCCATTACTTCTTTCAGCTTCTCAAAGTCAGGGGATTGGTATGGTCTCCACTCGGTGACAAGAACAATAGCATCTGCATCTTTTGCCGCATCATACTCATCTTCGACGATAGAGATGTTACTTTTGCCTTTGTACAAGTTCCTGGCATTATCGGCAGCAATGGGATCGTGTGCGGCTATAATTCCTCCATCAGCAAGCACCGCGTCAATTAATGTCAGTGCTGGGGACTCACGTATATCGTCTGTTTTGGGTTTGAATGCAATGCCCCAAACGCAAATCTTCTTCCCGCGGAGATCACCTAGCTTCTTACGGAGCTTACGCACCAGCACACCTTTCTGTCGTTGATTCACTCTATCAGTTGCCACAGCCAAGTCAATTTCAACATCATTGTCTCTAGCAGTGTGAACGAGCGCAGATACGTCCTTGGGGAAACATGATCCACCGTATCCAGGACCTGCATAAAGGAATCTTGTACCAATGCGTGCATCGCTTCCTACTCCATGCCTGACACTGTGAACGTCTGCCCCGACTTTTTCACATAGAGTACTAACTTCGTTCATGAAAGAAATGCGCATCGCAAGCATTGTATTTGCAACATATTTAGTCAGTTCCGCTGATTCAGGATTCATCAAGACAATCTTTTCATGGTTCAAGGAAACCGGGTGATAGAGGCGCTGCATAACATCTTGCGCATAGTGATCTCCATCTACTACCCCCACAACAATACGATCTGGACGCATGAAATCAGCCACAGCTTCTCCTTCTTTAAGAAATTCAGGGTTCGACACTACATGAACTTTGAACTTTGCGTCTTTCACAATATTGCGGACTCGGCGGTTTGTCTTTACCGGCACAGTACTTTTAAGAACGAGAACTACCTCGTTGGTAATGTGCTCCGATACCATCTTGGCAACATCGTCCACATATTCCAAGTGTGCTCCACCATCACTACGCGAAGGCGTACCGACGGCTACAAAGATAACATCTACTCCTTTGACTGCTTCTTGCGGGTTTGCAGAGAAAGTAAGGCGCTTCTTCTCTGCATTTCGTTTAACAATCTCTTCCAATCCAGGCTCATAGATGGGAAGAATTCCGTTGTTCAGATTGTCGATCTTGTCCTTGGCCAGATCGGCGCATACTTCAGATAGGAAAGTAGAAAAGTATGAGGCAATGTCATCAAACAAATGATATCCAGAGCATGTAAAAAACTAGGAACCAAAAACTAACCTACATGGTTGCCTATCTCAGAGAAACAACCACCCGTCACAAGCCCAACATAGCCACTCCCGACGACACAAATTTTCATTATGCCTCTGTGTTATTTGATGAATAAAATCAACGCTTCTTTATTAGGAGATTTGATTTTGCTTCGATAATATGTCAATTGATGGGGGTTCTCGTCTCTGTCGGGATCGAGATCATCCATCGCGGCTCGCGGCTAGCTTTACGCCCGTCAAGTATCTTGACAGATTTTGTAATGACATAAAAAGGTGCATTTGTCTCACAATATAGGTATGTCACTCATCTCGCTATCGATCCTCCTCCATTGATTTGCTTTCGCTTGGTCTGGCGGCTTCCCTGCTGTCTGCTTGCTATTGCTTGCATTGTTTGCATTGTTTGCATTGTATTAGGTCTGATCTGTCCCAGCTCACTTATAAAGGTCTCCAGCTGCTTCGAAACAACTCTAAAGTTATGGCAGATATAACACAAAAAATCGAGGTTGCTCTCATAAAGCAGGGAAACCCTATCAATGGGAAAGACTCAGAAGACGATTCATTACAATATCCGTCGATAACTGAGTGGAAGAGATCAATTGGGATGCTGGGTAAAGATGACAATCATAACGCAACAACAACTTCTGACACTGCATCAGAAAGTCGACAACAATGGTACAAGAAAGGTCTCGGATACTGGGACGATGAAGAAACATGTCCAGCTACTGTTAACGGCATGTTGGGGGGATTTGCCAGGATATCTAAATGCGATTTGAAAGGCTCGACCGAATTTATAAAATACATCAAATCTAAGATACGACCTACGTTGAAATTGACAATTGATGAAAATGCAGACGGCCCAACGTGTGCATGTGAATGTGGAGCAGGAATTGGTCGCGTATCAAAAGGGCTGCTACTCCCTTTAGGTATCACGCAGTGTGATCTGGTCGAACCGTCTCCTCGTCTAATCTCTTCTGCACCAGAATATCTTGGTTCTAGTGCATCAAAATGTCGCTTCTTTTGCACTGGGCTCCAAGACTTTCAACCGAAAGCCAATTCTTATGATATCATTTGGATGCAATGGATGATTGGCTATTTGACGGACGACGATTTAGTCCACTTCTTACAAAGATGTGTGGCAGCGCTAAGAAAGGGAGGAATTGTTGTTATCAAGGATAACACCTGCTCGCAGGAGGCATTCGTTGTAGATCGTGATGATGCATCCACTACGAGGTCGTTACCTTATATTATAGCAATTGCTGAGTTGGCAGGATTGCGCGTTGTTCATCAACAATTCCAGGATGGTTTTCCAGAGGATATTTTTCCTGTTCCAATGATTGCATTAGCGCCGCCGGATATATAACACATAATAACTTATAATGAAGATGTAAGTAAATTGTGAATTCTATTAGTTAGCTGCCGACAGGCATCCTGGACAGTTGTGCAGTGTTTCGTGCAAAAACGCATCACAGTCGGGGCAAAAGACGTTTCGGCATTCTGGGCATTGGAATCTCAATATTGCCTCTATTTGCTCGTTGGAACTTTCTCTATTGTTGTTTGATCCATTTGATTTTTGTTTCTCTGCATCACTTACAGGTCGACAGCCGATTACGCGAAGACATCCAAAACAGCACCTGTCGCAATCAGCAGAGTTGCCAACTA
Organism: Skeletonema menzelii; assembly: GCA_036940005.1. NCBI lineage: Eukaryota > Bacillariophyta > Thalassiosirophyceae > Thalassiosirales > Thalassiosiraceae > Skeletonema > Skeletonema menzelii. Next base: position 37,590 of record JALLBH010000077.1, read on the forward strand.
CAGAAGGTCCGATACTGATAACTTTCGTCGTCGTCGAATTGTGGTTGTTTTGTTGCTGGGCATCTATTGAGGTTGAGGATGATACCATAAAACTTGTGCCATTTGATGAAGATACCGCAGATGTCGGCGTAAACGAAGATGATGATAGAACCGGAAGAGCTTCAAGCCCCTTCTTTCCATTTGTGTGTTCGTCATTATTGTTTGTCATCCCTTTGGTTCCAATGTCTGCGCTACCTACCACTTCAGCCTCATCTAATTCCACAAAGGGTCGGACGGGAAACAAATGATGAAACGTCCTTGCCAAATGCGGGGCGAGAATCAAACGCAGTCCACATACTGCACAATCAGATGGCAGGTCAGAGCACCGAGAACGACATCGCGGACAAGCATACCCAGTTCTGGCAAACGAGATGAGCCGATTGGATCGTCGATCATCAGCTGCGGCTGGATTGATCGCAAATGCGACACCGCCGTTTTTGACATTTGCACCGCCCCCAGAACTGTGCACAAGTGTAGGTACATCTCCTCCTTCACGAGATGGAAACCCCATGGTGACAAATTCACAAATCATTTGTGGTGCATTATCATCAGTGCCATTTTCAAGTGAATTTACCGGCGGTGGAACTGCATGCCCCATCACTAAATCTCGTAAATGTCTTGTATCCATACATACTCCCGCAAGTCCACCAGTAGCCTCTGCTAGTTTCGTACAAATGTGTAATTCGGCTTGTAACGACACTGTGCTTACTCTGATGCCGGAGTGCAATAGACGAGGCAGTGTTTCTCCCAGAATATCACCAGGATCGCATGTAGCCAGAGCACTTGTTATAACAATAATTTCGCGACTCCCATATCGAGGAGCATATCCCAAAGAGCGACCAGCAACTTCTATTCCATTTTGTAAGCTAAATTCCCCTCCGACGGAAGGACCTCCGCCTTTTGCCATTTCGGTAACTAACGCTGCTCCTATTGCTAATTTGTGTTTCTTTGGACTTCCTCCCAAAGCTGTCAACATTTCTGCCTCCCCATCTTTGCATAAAACTACTCCCAAATGGCCTAGCGGATTCTGATCGTAATACTCATTCACAAAGTCACTAGCCAAATTCAATGATGTTTCCAATCTCATCCTTGCAGGAGGTAATGCTGGGTCCTTCTCTCGGCTCCATTGACTACAATCTAACACCAAATAGACATGCCGTAACATATGTCTCACTAATCTCTTGGAACTCCGCGCAAGATCTGTTGCAGCTAATCTATGTCTCCTCTGTCGTATTTGTGCTGCTAGACTTAATTGTGAATAATTGGTGAGAATATTTCCATCCGCATCTTCTTGAACGTCAGTCCACATGGATGATCCATCGACCGCCTCCCAGGCGTGTGAGGTGTCACGCATCGGTTGCTGAGCCGCTCCATCTTGCCCAGCTGTGGCAGAAGCAGCACCCGCGGCGGATGAGGATATGGTACTACCCGCGGCTGTCAACATGATCGATAATCCTCTCTCGTAGATCGTCCCCTTTTTTCTCCACTAATTGTTAGGCTACTAGGTACTAGGACAACTTCATCGTCATCGTATGCGGTGCGGTGGTGAATGAAGAAGTCGAGATGATTACGAAGAGAGAAGAGAAGAGGGGGGAGGGGGCGGGGGAGAGGGGGGATAGGCAGACTTACAGTGCGTAGTTAATGCTCTAACCACAAATAAGCTCGCTCATTCGTTGAAGAGAGAAATGTTTATAGAGTTATTTACAATTTGAACATTACGAGTTGCGGCATCATCACTATTCACAAAGTTCTGTCTTACAAAGTGGACAGCTTGGGTTGTTACTCCCACGTCGAGAATCAGTAGCAAATGTATACACCCATCGATCCAAACACGAAAGATGGAATTCGTGTCGGCATTTGAGAACTCTCAGTGCGTCTCTGTCAAAGAGTACATTTCATAAGCTGATGAGAAAAAGTGATGTAGAATCCAAGATCACGATGTAACAGCTTCATTCAAAGACACTTACCCTTCTTCATATTGCTCTGCGCAGATCGTACACTCCTCATTGTACTTTCGTACCTTTTCAATCTCTTCCAACAGATCACTCCGGTCAAGACATCGATGTAACGAGTCAGAAGCTCCACGATTTACTAGCATTCTCTTCATCTTTGATATTGAGCATGATCCTGCTTTTATCTACATAATTTGAGTAAAAGCAATGAGAGTTGTGTTGAAAATGAGATGCAAAAAATAGTTGGAGCTTTGCAAACTACGAAAGAGAACTTACCTCCTCTTCTGAAACAAATTCCTCCACTGGAACTTTTCGTATCATACCTTCAATATCTCCAACAGTATGCCTCCGACCATTAGTCCGTCTACTTCTTCCTCCCTGTCTCGTTCCGGGATATGTACCAACATCTGGATTATTCAATACTTGTCTCAACAATCGATACGCACCCACTGCCATTATGGAATGTGCCAAGAAGGCAAGCATGCTCAATTGAAGAGTGTTATTATTACTCACATCATTCAATAATGCTGCTGTACCTCCATCCATCAATATTGGAATGATCAAGGATATCGGGAGTATAAATCCTGTGCCGATGAGAAAGTGCATTGGCGACAGATTGTTGAGGATGCGTCTTGCAGAGGTTAATAGTGGAGTGATGCCATCATTGCGTTCCCAAAATTCCGAATTATTGCTGTTTCGTGCATTGTTATTGTTGGTTGCATGCCCATTGTCATCATCAACGTCATCTACCACGACAGGATTTGCAGCACTCCCCAGTGGTGCCTCTGTCGCAGTATCATTTCCATTAGCGCCGCTATTATTATGATTCACACCATCATTATCAGTAACATTAAACGCAAACATCCAAACGACCCCAAAAGCCGCAATAACCACCAACAAAAATGCCATTGAAACAGCTGCCAATGGAATATTATGAGTTTGGTCAATTTCCATGGTGAGGTTGTACACATTTGTAATTTGTGGTAATAGGAATTGGAGCGCGAAGAGACAGAGCCCTGCATATTGGAGGGGTCCTCCGTCGTTGGACCAGATGAATATCATTATTTGTATTGCTCTTTGTTGGCTGTTGGGAATGCGATGCTGCTCTACTATTGGTATATAGTACTTAGATAGGAGAGCATTTCCACGTGATCTTCGGAACTTTTTCATGGTAGGTGCGTGGCTGCTGGCTCAAGAGGAACAACTTTGGGAGGTGGTGGATTTTTACGTACTAATTCCAGCGTTAAAAGTTCAGCATTAAAGCGGCGGTATATTGATTCCTACGTTGGTCTTCCAGTAGATCTGGATCCGGGTGAAACGACCTAATCCATCCGGGGCATTATTGACCTCCCGCCTCCGCCTTCGCCTCCCGCCCCGTGCCAAACAACGATGGCGTTATGATGGCTCGCTATTCGCTATCAATGCTACCTATTGTATCATACATTACCATAACAAACTAACGAACTAACAATGGCATTCAGCTTTGGGGCAGCATCAACTCCAGCCCCCGCCCCAGCCGGTGGAGGATTTAGTTTCGGCGGTGGAGCTCCCGCAGCAGCAGCTCCCTCGACTTCGGGTGGATTATTTGGCAATACTGCGACTACTACTACTGGTGGAGGATTATTTGGTACTCCAGCACCTGCTCCGGCAACAACTGGGGGGAGTTTATTTGGTGGGACGCCCGCAGCATCAGCTCCAGCACCCACGGGAGGCGGGCTATTTGGCTCGACGACAACTCCGGCGCCGGCTCCAACTGCTGGCGGATTGTTTGGTGCGCCTGCTCCTGCGGCTACTGGAAGTTTATTTGGTGCTCCAGCTCCGGCGTCGGGTGGATTATTTGGATCTGCTCCTGGTAAGTGACTTATTTCTTGTTGGTCAATGATTGTACACATCATATCTAATGTCAAAATCGTTCCATAATTGTTAATGGCTCATAACTGATTCTCTTTTACAGCTCCAGCATCAGGAAGTCTCTTTGGTGCACCCCAACCAGCACCAGCGATGCAACAACAGCAACAACAATATCAACAACCACTCTCGGGCAACACTCCCTACTCACAACTACCCGACAATGCCAAACGAGCCATTGATGGAATTTATCAACTCATGATGCAACATCGGAGAACGTTGGCTTCGGTGAAAACTATGGCTCCGGCGTTATTAACTGTAGAGAATGATGGTGGACAATCAACGAACAATATGAATTCGGCAACAATATCATCAAGGGGGGGTCTTTCACCAGCCGATGCTGCCGCAGGATCACCCCGTCGTTCCTCTTCCAACAACAACAAAAACAAAGATCCATCCAGCTTACCCCTCCCCCAACAAATGATTGCACTGCACTCCCAAATCCAAACATTGCTACAATCCGCAGAAAGTAATTTGATTGATGCACAACAACTCAAGGTACGTGCGGGAGAGGCAACAGTACAGGCCAAGATGCATGGTGCGTGGCCCATGGAGAATGTTGCAGCAAGGAGGGGGGTGGCATTATCAACTGTACGGGGTATTCTTGGTAATAGTGGGAATGCTAATGCTACGTCACAATCTTTTTCGTCGGGACCATCCTCCTCTTCCACTACACCCACAACAGCAGCAACGGGTGTTACCGGGGGCACACCCGCATCCTCACTCAATGTATCCGGAATGGACAATATAGATGCAATCGCCTTACAACACATTATGGATATACGAGCAGCTCATGTTGATCGTATTGAAGCCATGCCCAGTCCATACTTATGGGATGTATTACGAAATTTTGAACAGCGCGTTGCCATTGTTCAACGTGATGTCGATGCGGTGAGAGATCGACTTGCGATAGCCGAGGAGGCGGAACGTGTTCAATCCATGGGTGGGTTTGGTAGAGGTAGTGGTGTGAATGAAACTGCATTGTTGCTGACGAATGCAGATAATTTCAATGCCATGACATCACTGATGTTATATGAGGGAAGTGAGGGGGCACAGGCGCCACTGTCCAAACGTTTAGCAACGCTTGCTAGGTCACAGAATGATATGTTTTTACATATTGCTGAGAAGGCTGCTCGTGCTCATGAACGACTTGCCGAAGTAAAGTCGAGATATCGACGATTCTGTGAGTCGACCAAGGGAGAATATTATGATGATCCATTCATCAAGGCAGATATTGAGGAGGTTAGTAGGGAGAGGGAGATGCAACAAAAGATTATGGAGGAGCAGATTGCCACAGCTCCTCCACCTCCAGTGGCTGCTGCTGCTCCAACAGCACAGGGTCCTGCACCATCCACTTCATTGTTTGGTGCATCTCCAGCTCCTGCGGGTGGAGGTCTGTTTGGTGCACCGGCACCTGCACCGTCTGGTGGACTATTTGGTGCACCAGCTCCTGCGCCATCGGGTGGGGGTTTGTTTGGATCAACACCTGCACCCGCACCTGCGGGAGGAGGTCTCTTTGGTGCACCAGCTCCTGCGCCATCGGGAGGTGGTCTCTTCGGATCAACACCGGCACCAGCAGCTGGTGGATTGTTTGGATCAACACCTGCTCCCGCACCTGCAGCCGGTGGATTGTTTGGATCAACACCTGCTCCCGCACCTGCAGCCGGTGGTGGTCTATTTGGGGCCCCCGCACCTGCCGCCGGAGGCTTATTTAGCGCAGTGCCGACAACACCGGCGACTACGCTGGCACCGAAGAAGAAGCCTGGCTCTAGAAATCGTCGACGATAGATGCTATATTACTATCAATAGAGTAATGACTTCATTTCTAAATAATACATTTACTACTACTATATCGTATTGGTGTATTATGATTGATTCTTTTCAATGAGACGAAGCGTTTCCAACGCAGCATCTGTAATTCGAGTTCCAGGTCCAAAGACGGCCTGACATGACTTCGTCTCGTTCATCAAGAAATCGTAATCCTGTGGAGGGATAACGCCACCAGCGACAATAACAATATCACCAGCTCCATTCTTCTCGAGTTCTGCTTTCAGTGCTGGTAGAAGTGTTTTGTGTCCTGCCGCTTGTGAACTGATACCGACTACATGAACATCACTATCCAATGCTTGAACAGCCACCTCCTCGGGAGTTTGAAATAAGGGACCAATGTCTACGTCAAATCCAAGATCACTGAAGCCGCTTGCAATCACCTTGGCCCCACGATCATGTCCATCCTGTCCCATTTTGGCAACGAGAATTCGTGGTCGACGACCCTCTTTCTCGGCAAACTTTTTCACTGCGTTCAGTACATGATCATATTCCGAATCGACACTATCATTAATGGATGGGTTGGTGTTGTTGAATGAATTCCCATACGCTCCTTGAACGATTGTTGACGACGGTACATGACGACCCCATGAATTCTCGAGAGCAAGAGATATTTCGCCGAGTGTCGCACGAACACGAGCAGCTTCAATACACAGTGCCATCAAGTTGTTTGGATCAGTGCCTAAACTGGTGCTTGTATCCATGCCAGCACTTGCTTCAATAGCAGCTAAAACTCTGTTGACTTCATCTTGGTCTCTATTTGCCTTGAGCTCCTTGAGCCGATTGACTTGCTTCTCTCTAACAGCACTATTGTCAATTTGAAGCACATCCTGTCGTTCTTCTTCCTCTTCCTTTGCATCCAATCTATATTTGTTTACACCAACAATTACATCTTGACCGGAATCAATACGGCCCTGCTTTCTGGTAGCACTCTCTTCGATACGTAACTTGGCCATACCACTGTTGATGTAGGCAGTCATCCCTCCGGCAGCTTCCACTTCATCTATGATTGTCATTGCTTTCTCCGCCAACTCGTCAGTTAGGCTTTCCATCATGTACGATCCGCCCCATGGGTCAGCCACATCGCATATACCTGTCTCTTCTTGTAGAATCAGCTGTGTATTACGCGCAACTCTGGCAGTTTGAACCGTAGGAAGTCCGATTGCCTCATCGTAAGAGTTTGTATGAAGACTTTGCGTGCCACCCTGAACAGCCGCCATAGCCTCTATCGTCGTACGAATGACATTATTGAGAGGTTGCTGTTCCGTAAGTGTATACCCAGATGTCTGACAATGCGTCCGAAGCAACAATGACCTCTTATCATTCGGTTGGAAATGCTTTTCGACCAACGTCGACCAAAGACGACGTGCCGCACGGAGCTTGGCGACCTCGACATAAAACTGCATCCCAATCCCAAAGAAGAAGCTGTACCGTGGAGCCACATCATCCACTTTCAACCCTGCCTTCTCCACAGCTGTACGGATATATTCTAATCCATCTGCGATGGTAAATCCAAGTTCGAGCGCTGCATCAGCTCCAGCTTCTTGCATATGATACCCGCTAATACTGACACTGTTGAATTTGGGCATGTGAGTTGCAGTATATCCAATAATATCTGCTACAACTCGATCCATGGATTGTTGCGGTGGATATATGTATGTGTTACGGACCATGTACTCTTTCAAAATGTCATTTTGGATGGTCCCTCGAAGTGATGACAATACCGATGGCTTGTTATTGTTGTTGTTGTTATTTCCACCGCCCTCTCTAAATTTGGACTCTGCTCCCAAAGCCTCCTGCTGCTCAATCGCCGCCTGAACATACATCGCCATAGTCGGCAACACTGCGCCATTCATAGTCATACTTACTGAAATTTGATCCAACGGTATCCCATCAAACAATACCTTCATGTCTTCAATCGAATCAATACTGACACCTGCCATACCCACATCACCCACCACACGTGGATGATCGGAATCATATCCCCGATGAGTGGGCAAGTCAAACGCTACCGAGAGACCCTGTTGACCAGCGGCAACATTGGAGCGGTAGAATGCATTGGATTCTTCGGCAGTGGAAAACCCTGCGTATTGACGTATCGTCCATGGTCGATTGGTGTACATGGTGGCATATGGGCCACGATCGTAGGGTGGTATGCCGGGTAGATCGGGTGAGGATGTGTGCAAATTGTAGTAGACTGGTTGGATGGCAATGCCTTCGGGTGTGAGGCGCTGAGTGCGAAGTGTGTCAATGGTTTTGTTGGATTTGGAAAGCTCTTTGGTGGCGAGTGTTTCCCATTGTTGGAGATTGGGTGGTTTTTGATAGGGTGGATACGATGATGATTCTTCATTGGCTTCTGCTGCTGATGCTGTTGAATTGTAACGAAATCTTATGGTTTGTAGACATGGCAACAATGCAGCTCTAGCTCTTGATAGATTGTTCTTTGCAGAATGAAGGAGGAGCGATTTTGATGCTCCTCCTCTGACACTGCTCTTTATTATTGTTGATGTTCGGTACATTATGATGCTATGATAGATAAAGCGCAGCAGCTACTATTCAACTTTGTTTGCGTCGAAGATATTTCCTTCCCTACTTATCCGCACTGAATGACTATAATGAGCCACTCTAGAAGCTTCTGGTTGCTGCAGTGGACGATTATTCACATGGTTGACATCTGCTGTTCTTGGTTTGGGTTCTGATTTCTGGTGTGATAGATCTTTTTCACACGGGTGCAAAAAGAGACACTCCCCGCGGGTCAAAACTTCCATAGCAACTGAATAAAGGAACGGTTTTAGTATCATTTTTATCATTTTGTTCATAGTTCGCTTGAAAACTCGATCGATGCCACTCAAAGTTAAAATCCAGGATGAGATTGGGATGATCCCGCCCATCCCAAAAACGTCCCACAATGGTCCCAGACTCATCCCAAAAAGCCCCAAAACTAAATAAACAGTTTTTCACCAGCGCGGATCCTTTCTTGTCATCTCAAATCCTTCCCAGAAATTGGTCCCATCTTCATCCCACGGATTTATCCCAAATTCATCCCACCTCCCTCGCCACGTAAGGAAGAGAAGTTTATGAGTAAGTTATATACGATGTATATTAAACTCTACCTATCCACATACATCCTAAACGTACTCCTAGAGACAAATAACTAAATTTTATGTGTATTTATTGGACGTATTTACCTTCCTGCCACGCACCAGCGCGAGAGAGCGAGTATTGTAGCGAGAGCTGGTGGCAATTACCACCAGCTCTCGCTCGCGCGCGCGATAAATACTAATTTATTATTACTATCATGTCCATAGACCTGCCATTGAGATGGAGATGCAGTTATTAGAATGAACATGAGTGCACAGCGATAAACTTCACACCATTCTCTTTGTATGACTCATTGGCTCCGGGATGAATCTTTTTTGGGGGTTTTGATTTAAAGGAGGGGCATATTATTCAAGTACAAGATGCAACAATATGAATCATCAACTCAGCTCACAAGACATCATCATTGCACAATGTTGAAGCCAAAGGCGCCTCCAACGTGGAATAACCATATCCATCAATATTAGAGACCACTATGAACGTCCAGTTTGAATGGCCGCGGAAATATGTGACAATAACTTTGCCATCGGCTCGTTCTACCGCTCCGACGATATAACAACAATGCAATCTATTTCAAGCGGCAGTTTTGTTTTCGTAGAGAGAAAGTTTATTTGCATCAATCAACTGCGCAAAACCCACTCTATATGTGTTTCTACGGAGAATGATGTCAGTTTTGGGTCTCTTAGCATGTCACAGACGTCACAATCAAACGAAAGGTTCATACTTCGTCAAATCAGACCTGATCGTAAGGATACAATAGCGCTAGAGTATTTGTGCAATGCACATGTGATTTGACCTGCTGAAGTGCCCAGACCTCTTCTATATATCCATGTGGACAATATATCAACTACAGCAAAAAAGATATCCAACAAACTCCGAACAATCACAATAAT